>JAADWV010000088.1:0-79430 GCA_023336295.1 Pythium folliculosum
AACCCGCCGGCGAACGCGATCCCGAAGGGCTACAAGTGGCTGTACTACATCACGCCGCAGCGCTACTCGCTGGCGATCCTGTCGACGACGGTGTTTGGCGACTGCCCGGACGCGGCGGACACGAGCGAGCTCGCGTGTAAGTTGGTGCGCGACCTGCCGCCGACGATGAAGCAGGACCTGAACATCAAGGAGTACATCGAGGAGGTGTTCGACATGAAGCACTCGGAGATGTGGATGAACTTTGGCATCGTGCTGGCGTTCATCGTGCTCTTCCGTCTGCTGGCGCTGCTGTCGCTGCGCTACGTGAACCACCAGAAGCGTTAAGAACCTTTGTGGGCGGCGCGGATTGCATGTTGCATTCATTTGCATATAGAAACCAAACCTCGAGACTGATGTGTTTTATACCAGCTAATGAGTACAATCACGTTATGAATCAACACAGTACGCAGTTTGATGTTCCTGGTGTTGACGCCGATCATAGCAGCGCCTCTTTTGCGCCATAGTCGACAGAGTGGTCATTCGTGGACTACATTCGAACGTGTGATCCACCACGCCAAGATTGAAGCTGATGGTCACGTTTGTGCTGGATTTGGTTTGATATGCGGCCAAATCACACCGCGAAAGAGCGCGTCGTGATCTTGGAGAGCGGGCAGACCGTGCCTGGAATCGGACAAGCCAACTAGATACCAATCGCATGTCGGTTAGTTCCTCCTCAAGCAGTGTAACAGTTTTTCGTCCTGGCGAGAGCGCGGCTGCTGGGCTTCGCGAGTCGTCGGCAGCCAAGGGACCACGATCGTGCGCTCCGATGTTTCGGGAGCGATCATGGAAGACGAGACAAATCGGGAGCGATCATGGAAGACGAGACAAACAGAAGAACTAAGATGCACGGGTCGATCGAGCAGAAGGGCGAGCAAGACTACGTGGACGTGTCACTCGCCCGGTCCGGTCATCAGACCCATTTCAGGGAGGGGATCATCAGTTCCTCAAAACACGATGTTCGATTGGTTAAATTCAGTTCTGATACACCTTCCATTGGTTGAAATGCAAATCGGCTGGGGGGGAAGAAAGGCCAGAGAGAGACACCCGACATTCCTCCCTCCCGATCAGTTGGCGCGAGGCGGCGTCCAGCGCGCGAGCAGCGCCTCGAATGCGCGCGCCTCGGCCTCGGCGTGCACAAACTCGGCCGACCGACTCGTCTTCCGCAGCACGGCCTTTTTCCCGCGGTGACTCGGCGGCGCTGTCGAGGGTACGACCACGATCCGGTCCTGGAAACACGACGCGCGCAGGCACTCCTCCGTGTGGGCGACTTTGTGCGCACTCAGCGTCAGCTCCCGCGCGTCCGTGTCCGTGATAAAGCCACGTAGTTTCTCGCACACGCCGCAGACGTTCTCCGACCGCCATGGACTCTCGTATCCATCGGGGCAACGCAGGCGCCCGTACTGAAACCCCGACTTGTCAACTCTTTCAGAAGCGTGTGGAGCCTGTCGAGAACCGACTGCGCGACGCTGCGGAGCTCGTCGGAACGTGGCAGAGGCGTGAGGGCCAGGCGAAGCGCCGGTGCCGCCCACTCAACGAGCGCAGTGGTGTCGTTTCCAGTCTGGACGAGCGCTTCCAGTCGAGCGGGGGAGACGCAGAGCGCGAGGCGCAAGATCCGCGCGTACGCCTCTGGTGTTGGACGAGAGCTCCATACCCCCTGGCCCAGTTCACAATACGAGCTTGGGGTGATCTGAACGCTGCCGAGCAGCTCGGTGATCGCGTTCGCGTCGGTGACGCCGTCCAGCACAGAGGCCACGAGGTTGACGGTGTTGCTGTGGCTGAACCCCCATTGCTTGCACACTTCGTCCAGCGTTGCGACAGCCGCCGCCCAGTTCGCAGCACAAGCCGCGACAACGACACGCAGCTTTGGCCGAAACTCGACCTCTCCACAGCTCCATAGCACCCAACGAAGCGTCTCCGAACAGCCCAGGCGCGCCACCGCGTCCAGCACGGCCTCACCTGTCGGCGTCACCATCGACCATCGCTGTGGCGCGTCTCCAAATACCACGGCCAGCCGGTTTGCCGTGTAGGGATGCTTATCCACGAGCAAGCTCCACTCCGCCAGCACGTTGGCTGGATGGGTAGCAAACGTCGTCGCGAGCTTGGTCTCGAGCGGGACCACGACGAGCGCCGCCGAGGTGTGCTGCCACTGCCGAGGTGTAGCTTCTCGAAGAACCCGACGGGCGCCACCTCGGCGTGAATGACGGTGGGCAACGTTTGCGCTTCGTGCTGCGTGGCTTCTGTCGGTGCGTCCGCTGGGGTGTACTCGAGCCACTCGGAGAGGTGAACGGATTCATTCACCGGCGTGGTTGAGCCGCCGCAAGACTCGACCCGGTACTGGAGCCGACACAAAAACAGTGTGAACGCGCCGTGGCTGTCGTCGCAAAACCGCGCTAGACTCGCTACCACGAGCTTGTCGTCTGCGCCGCTCACGTGCGCAAACGAGAGCTGCTGACTTGTGTGCTTCTGGTCGAGAACGTGGACGTATTTGGTTGCGCCAGACGCGTCGGCGAGCGAGCGAACACGATCACGTATCGACATGACACTTGAGTAGGAGTCCGGCGAGTTCCACCCCGGGGAGTGGGCCCAGCACGGCACGCGCGCCGCGCGGGACGAGTCCATGGGCGAGTTGCGTTCGAACAAGGCGGTCAGCGCGTCCCCGAATTTTTCAAACCGTTTCTTCTGGGCGGACAAGTCGGGCAGATCATCTACATCGAAAGCGATCACATCATACGCCAAGCACGCGACGCAGCCACTTTTGAGGGAGCCCCACGCGAAGCGCGTGGTGTTGTGGAAGATTGCGTACTTGATCGCGGCGCCATCTTCCGAGCCCGGGCGCCAGGCATACACGTCTTCTTCGCTGGGCACGCCTCTCGCTTGGATCTCGCCGTTGTCGAACTCGCCTGGCAAGATGACAGCGAGCGTGGCAAAGCAACGCGCATCGGCGGTTGACGACGAAACGGGTGCTGATGGCGCTCAGGTCGTTCACGTGGAAGCTCCTTTCCTGGGTCGTGAGCACCATCGAGGGCGAAAGACCGAGCCGGACCCGAGATTCGTTGACAAATTCCGATAGGAAGGCCGGCCACGCTGGGTTCAAGGTGCAAAAATCTTGCGCGGCGAGCCGGGGTATCCCGGGGCCACTTTCAGTCCGCAACGCCGCTCTCTGGGAGATCACCCGTACCACGAAGTCCGTGACTGGCAGCGGTACGTCTCCAAAGCTCGTGAATCGGAGCCCAGGCGGAGGGAACGAGTGGACGGCGCCGGACACGAAGTACTCTCCTGGCGGCGCGATGCGCTCGACGGCGGCCGAGACCGCCTTCAGACGCGACGTGTAGTACGAGCCGTCGGGGCGTTGGCTTGGCATGCTCGCGAGATCAGGAAGTTGGCTTCGCATGCTGACCTTCGATGAGAGGGGAGGGGAGGGGAGGGATTCGCGTGTGTGGGAGAATGCGGTGGTCGACTTTCTCTCCCAACTCTCCCGCTTGAAGCGAATCGCCTCGTCCCATGCATTTGTTCTTAGGGTCCAAGACCATCCACCAGTTGCATGTGGATTCTCTCCCGTTTGCTTTCGTCGCAACGGGATCATGAGCGACTCGTTCTACGATCGTTACGGGGCCTCTCCTTTCAGCTGTAGCGTCGTCACGGATGACGAGGAGCAACAGAGCAACACGGACCAGCTCACAAGCGAGTGCGCTGACGCGCGCTTTGCCGCGGTGGCCTCTGCGATCGACCAAGCGGAGCCTCGTGGCGACTTCTTTGCCACCAATGAATGGACGCGGTCTCCGCTGCCATTGATTGTTGTCGACGGCGTCGGCGCGCTTTCGATCCCGCTGATCGATGCGACCGCCGACGTTCTTGTCTCCTCCTGTATGGCATCAGGCGCCAGCCAGTCCGACGGCGCGTGGACGATTCCAGCGACTCGCGTCAGCCTTTCGAGCGCAGCCTGGCGAACGTTTGTGACCGATGCCGCGGCTTCCTTGTTGCCAACTCTAGGCGTCGGCGCTGAAACACCGGTGGCTCCAAAGCTGCGGAAGGTCGTGCTGTACGAAGCCGGTGGGCGGCGAGACAAGTGCGTCGCCAGCGTCGCACCACGCGCCATGGCGACGCTGGTTGTCGTCAGGGCGTGTTCGACGGGGGCAGCATTGTAACGTACGCGCCAGGAGGCTCGCCGGAGAATAGTGCACCACGCGAGTGGAACGGGGACGGATCCAACCCGTTCGCCGTGCGCTGCGGCGTGTTCTTTGGGGAGTGTACGTTTGAAGCTCGTCCAATTCGACGCGGCTACTTGCTCTGTCTCGAGTACGATCTGCTCGTAGTCGATGCGTCCGCCAGCTTGCCCAGTTACGGCTGGAACCACGAGTCGCACTATCGGCTGCGCGACGCACTGGCTGATTTCTTTGCCGACGAAGAGGCAACCACACAAACGGATCGCGGCTGGGAACTGTGCGGCCGCTCCAAGCGCAAGCTAGTGTGTGTGCTGCAAAGCGACTACTCGACGTCGCCGCTGTCGTTTGACAGCCTTGGCGTAGAAGATTCGCGGGTGGCGAGAAGCCTCAAGGCATTCTGTGAAGGCACCGGTGGGATGTTTCGGTTGTATGTGTGCGGGGCAACCTGTACCCGGACGTACTGGCGTCAATCACGCAGCCCGGACTCCATGGAATCATCCTACTTTGACTCGCGGCCGGTGCAGCTCCGTGGTCCATGGAGCCCTTTGCAACAGGATGCATTGGCACGAGGCACGTTCGAGCCAGCGGACGTTAAGTGCGCAGGATCTCGTGGGTGGTGGTCTGTGATTGGAGGCAGGGCCTCGGAGGTCATGCTCCCCGCACCAGTCGACGGCACTCGTACAATCTACAGCCAAGGGATATCGGCGGCGCTCGTCATGTTTCCTCTGAGGCTCTTCTTCCAGTTTCGATACGCCGGGGATCCTACAGCCACGCTCAAATGGTGGGTTACGCTGGTCGATTCGCACAAGCACCTCGCAATAGTGGCTTCCGCGGCGTTGCGCTTGTGGCAAAGGAGTGCCCTTCACTCAGGCGGCTACTCCCCGCGGTCGTGTTCCCCGCCTTGCAGCGCCTCGGCGAGCCCCAGTCGCTCCAGGATTTGCTTGTGTGCTACTCGTCCATGGCGTTTGAGCCGATCTTGCGGGAGATCCAGAGTGCATTTGAGCGTGACGCCGTGGTCGCCGCCATGATGAAGGTGCGTGATGCATGGCAGCGCGCTGTCCCCTCGACGAGGGAGCTCGCGCGGGGCTACATCAACCTGGTTGCGTCGGCTCTCCACAACGAGACGGATGTGCAGCGTATCAGCTCGCTGCTTGGAGTGATCAATGTGAATTCGTTCACCCGTGAACCGTCTCAAGAGGCCTTGCGGGACAGCGTCCGCCTATTGCGGCTCTCATCGGTAACGCCGAGGCCCCAGGAGTACGCGCGCGTTCTGGTGCTCGCGTGGGCCGTGTCCCCGCCTTCCCTGGTGCTGTACCTCGCGTCCCCCGACCCGCACAACCTCGTCTGTGTCGTCGCCCCGGCGTTGCGGAAACTCGTCGAAGCAGCATGTGACACCACGCAAGAACTTCCCGCTTCAATGCGTGACGTGGTCGCAGACTTTCGTCGTGAACTTCACGCTAGGCTTGAAAGCATCCGCCACATATCGTACCTCGAAAAGGTAATCTGCTATCATTCTCGCGGATGGACCCCGGTACAAGTCATGTGCTCGCAGTGCCGGAAACTCGAGTGGTTCATGCACTTGGAGGATTTGCACGAGCTGGCGTTCAAGAAGAACAAGTTTGAGCCGCACGTACGCAAGACAATCCAAGTGCCAACGTTACGAGAACTGTTCACACAGAACACCTCGAAGCGAGAGGACGGGCAAGCCAATGTCACGCTGACAAAAACGTTCCAGAACGAGCTATTACAGGGAGGGGAGGCCATCGAGGAAATCAATCGCCTCGACGCGTTGCTCGCCGTGCGTTTCCAGGACGAAGGCGCTGTTGGCAATACTGAGGCGAATGAAGCGTCCCCTGTGGCTGTGAAAGACGAGCAGCCGACCCAAGATCAAGCGACGGAGCCACAATCACCACCGGGTGCTCGGGAAGGAGTGACAGTCACCCGAGGAACGCCTCAAACAGAGTCAACTCCACCGCGCACCACACGTGGGATGCGGCGCCGTGAGCCGACCAGCGGCGACGAGAATGACGAGGACGGTCTGCTCCGGACCACTAAACGTAACACTCGTTCACAAGCGCCTCCTGTGTCGCTGTCACACTGGGCCGCGCTATTGAAGTGCGAGGTGACGCGCATCACCGCCGACGGGAAGTCTCTCTACCGCGCGTTTCTCACAGCAACATCCACCGATACAAGCGTTGACATATCGAACTATGACGTCATGAAACTCAAGAACCAGGTCATGGATGTCGCGCTCGATAGTCTCACCGCTGAGATTGACGCCGGCATATTCGACCTCAAAGATACCGTCAAAGATGACGAGCCCGCCACTCGCGAGAGTGCTGTGGCGGCCATTCGTCGCCTCTACAAAGCGATTCGATATTGCCCGTGCGTGGCCCTCCCACCGCCGCGCCCCGACTGGTGCCGGCCGCCGCAGCTTCGCGCGCTCGCCAAATTCGCACAAGAACCGAGTTTTGTGATCGACGACGCCGGCGACACGACGCAGGTGCACCGATATGCCTTTCAAGCGGGTGCGACGGTCTGTGGCACGGAGACCCTTTCCAGCACGGAGGCGCCGCGCCTGTTTCGCGTCGCTCTCAAGGACAACAACGGTGGTCCCGTCGTCTTGGTCCACACGAATGGCCACTTTGATATATTTCCGATTCGAGCAGTGCGTTCCCAGCCGCCCAGAGTGCATTCCAAGCTCGTGATAAAACGCCGTCACCTGTGAGCACTGTGTCGAACACGTATGGTATCTGAGCGCAGAGCCTGCTGGGCTTGCCACTTGGTCGTCTCTTTTGTCCCACACCCTCATCCACACTCGATCGATTCCTCTTCATGTCGAACACACACACGGTCCATGTTTCTACATTCCTTCTAAGCCGCACATCGCTAACATCAGGAGGTTCTCTCTCTCTCTCGCTCAATATCTCTACTCTACGAGGCCTTCTGTTGTGTTGTGCTGACAAGTATGTGGGACACAGACTATGCGATGCCGGCTCGTGCGTTCCGCGGGGACATCTCGATCTGCTGCTGCCGCTCGCGCTCCTGCGCCTCCACGTCTTGGAGCCGCTGCTGGTCGCGCACGAACGCGTCGAGCTCCTCTTGTGCCTCCGGGTGGAAATGGCAAACGTCCTCAAAGATGAGCCGCCGCAGCGTCTCCTTGTCCAGGTTCTTTTTGACGCCGTTCTCGATCTCAAACGAAAAGTCGAAAGGCTGCGTCGCGGTGGCCTCCATTTCGTCCTTGCGGTACGCCGCGAGGAACGGGTGCGCGATCGCGTCGTCCACCGAGATGCGCTTGCGCGGATCAAACTCGAGCAGCTTGGTGATCAAATCGAGCGCGTCCGGTGGCGCGCCGGCGCACACGCTCGTGAACGGCTTGCGCGCGTGCTTGGTCTGCTTGAGCATCCAGCGCTTGGCCTTGGCGTTCGTGATGAAGCCCATATCGTCCGGCGTCGCCGGCGAGCCCACGAGCTGCAGGATGAGGTTGAGCTGGTGCACGTGGTCGTGGCCCGGGAACAGCGGCTTTCGTGTAAACATCTCCACGAGGATACAGCCGACTGACCAGACGTCGATCGCCGGCGAGTACTTGCTCGCGAGCAGCAGCTCGGGCGAGCGATACCAGCGCGTGACCACGTACTCGGTCAGCGCCTGCTCCATCGTGCTCTCGCCCTCGGGCACGTCGATGCCGCGCGCGAGCCCAAAGTCGCAGATCTTGACGAGGCAGTCGCGGTTGATGAGGATGTTGGACGGCTTGATGTCGCGGTGGATGATCTTGGCCGAGTGGATGTAGCGCAGCCCGCAGAGCATCTGGTACGTGATGTACGCGATGTGGTCGGGCGAGAGCACCTCCTGCGAGTTGATCACGCGGTGCAGGTCGGTCTCCATGAGGTCCGTGACGATGTACGTGTCGTCAAACGTCTGCAGCGACGGCGGCCGCATGAGATCGATGACAGTGACCACGTTCGGGTGCGTGAGGTGCCGCATGAGCCGGATCTCGCGCACGATGCGCTTGGCGTCCACGAGGTCGTCGAACGTCTTGGGGATGTTCTTGATCGCGACCGAGTTGCCCGTGATCTGGTCGCTCGCGGCGATCACGACGCCGTACGCGCCGTGGCCGATCGCGCGGATCAGTTGGTACCGCGTGTACACACGGAACTTGGTCGATGCCACCGTGAACGTGTACATTTCTTGCGGCACGATCGCCTGGCTGGGCTGGGATGACCCACTTGCGTCATCGGATGATGGCGTACCTGACGCGGTGGTTGTACCGGGTCTTCGAGAGGAAGATGCCTTCTCTGACGAGCGCTGGGATCGCCCGGATGCCTCGTCTGTACCTCGGTCTGGGCCAGCTGCTAGCGACGACGAGGACGTCGAGCGCTTCTCTAGCTCGACTTTCTGTTTGGCCTCTGTCTCCTCGTGGAGCGCGAGTAATCGATCAAAGCTCTTCCGATGCCGCGGCGTGCGCACCACGTGCGTGACTGTGCCCTCTTCGTCCTCCGTGACTTCGAGCTCTTCCGTGTACGGCAAGAAGCTGATGCTCAGCTGTATCCTGCCGCACGAGTGCTCGTCACCACCCTCGAGATCCGTTGAACTCATCGCGACCGAGCTGCGCTTGCTTGGCGAGGACGCGCCGCCCGACGAGGACGAGAAGATCTCGGGCTTGCGCAGCTCGTACCACTTGGGGATCGCGCACGACGCCATCTCTTCTTCCGTGCCCGTGGAGAGCACGAGGTGCTGCGCGAGGTTGACCTTGGTGCACCCGATGAGCTCGTCGCCGATCATGCTCATCTGCCAGACCTCAACAAATAGACAGGTGCTTGTGCCGGGCACGGCGCCCGAGTACTGGATGCCCAGCGTCTCAGCCCACAGCGGATTAGGCCCGGTGCTCGTTTTGCTGAGACTCGTCGCGTACACGCGGCTCGAGCCGTTCTGGACGAGCGACTTGTGCGACATGGCGGCCTTGAGCGTCAAGTGCGGGAACCCGTTGAGCCCGATGACGACCTTGATGTCGGCCGAGCTCGAGAGCAGCTTCTTCTTGCGCAGCTGCTGGCCGCTGATGCACACGACGCGGATCTCGCCGGGCGGACACGTCGCGAGGCTCTCCTCCTGGTCGTGCGGCAGCTCGAGCGACGGGCCCTCGGTCTGCACGGCGAACGCGACCGACGCGGCCACCTTGTCGGCGATGATGTTGATGTGCGCGATGCGGCCGTCGGCCTCGAAGCGCAGTTCGTGCTTCCAGAGGTGGCGGAACTTGCGGCCGTTGGCGCTGTTGCGCACGGTCTCCCAGCCCGTGACGACCGCGAGGTCGCCGCTGCGGGCCATGTGGTCGATGCTGTACTGCGAGACGTCCATACCGGCGTGCATGTCCGTGAAGTAGCAGAGCGCGCCGGCGCGGCCGCGGTACTCGCCCGCGACGGGCACGGACGGCGGGTAGTTGCTCGAGATCGTGACGTTCGGGTGGAGGCACGGCAGCAGGTCGGCAAAGTTGCCCTTGCGTCCTTGGATCCAGCCCCAGGCGTCGTAAAACTGCACGAGGTTGACCACGATCGGCGCGCCGAGCAGCGTGCGCGTGATCACGCCCGGCGGCAGCAGCCGCCACAGCGCGGCCTGCGCCAGCGTGGCGTGGCTCTGGTCCTTGTCTTTCGCGCCGTTGGGCGGCTGGTGCTTGGGCTTGCTCAGCTCCTTGTGCTGCTCGAGCGCGGCCGTGAGCAGGTGGAGCCACACCACGCGCTCGATCTCCGTCTCCACGGCCAGGTGGAGCGCGTGCTTGCGCTCGGCCACCGACACCGCGAGCCCGTGCGCGCGCCCGGCGTGTTCCTTGGCCACGGCCGTGACCGTGAGGTAGTGCTTCTTGTCGCCCACCGCGGACATGCTCGCGGTCTTGGCCTTGGTCGCGTCGCTCTTGGTTAGGTTGATGGAAGAGGACGACGACGCCGTGGACGCCAGCGGCGCCGTGGCGGGCGCGCCGTGGAACGTCGCGCTCCGCTGGCTCTGGTTTGTGGTGCTGTGTGTGGCGCGGCGCCGCGCGGCGGCGTGCGGCGGCGAGCCGATGGGCGCGCGCACGCGCACGCTCTTCTCGTCGGCGGCCTGCGCCTCGAGGAACTTGGCCTTGGACTCGTAGAAGCGCAGCCAGCGGCCGTCCACGGTCGCGTACAGCTCCTCCCAGCGCGGCAGCCAGTCGCCCTTGCGGCGCACGTACCCTTCCCACAGGATCGGCAGCAGCTTCATCGCCGCTTTGTCGCGCGCGAGCGTCTGCTTCAGGGTCTCTTCCGTGGCCGTTGCGCCGCTTCCAGGGGCGCGCGACGGCTCGTTCGAGAGCGCGGACGACGCCACGCGCATCGAGACGGCCGCCGGCAGCGCCGCGGGGTTGGCGGCCGCGGGAGACGCGTCCATACGGAGGCCGGGGGGGGGAGCGCGCGGGGCGACGAGGCCGGCGTGGTGGCGGTCGAACCCACCGGGCGGTTTGTATCAGTTTCAGCTTTGAGTACGAGCACCGGGAGAGCCTTGTATTGGCATCATATACAGTACTGGGAGCATCTCCAACGGTGCACGGTAAATAGCCACGGTAAACGGGTCTTTGCCGGGCAAAATACCGATACCGTGTTTTTTACCGCAATGACTCTCCACCGGTTCCCGGTATGCTCACCGGATACCGGTTTACTCTCAGATATATATCAGATATTTATCAGATAGTATCCGAAATACATGATTCCGTCTGATAATCATCTGAGAAACATCTGATTTCAGGGATACGTGAATCCTCCAAATTGGGACTACACGCCTTCGGCGAGTATAGCGGCTGGGGTACCCAGCGTGTGGTGAACACCGAACGTTGAAGAGAAAAGGCTCAGTCTGTGTGTATGTATTCGAGGAGTAGAATGTGTTCCTGAGCAGCGTGTTCCTGAGCAGCGGACCATTTACAAGCGAACGTGGAGGCGATCATACCGAGCGAGGGTTTTGTTCGCGAACCGCTTCAGCCGACTATCTTCGCGAAGAACGTCGGGGTCGGGCCGAAAGAATTCAAAGTCGGCTTGTGTTGGTAGTGGCCCGAGCCAGTGCAGACCCGTGCGTGTACGTAGCCGAGATAGTGCGACGTAGAGAGCGTGGGAGTCTACTCTGCCCAAGTGTGGCGGTCGTAAATTCGCAATGGCGGCAGCGTCTAAGGTTTGCCCCTGAACCCCGTGGACGGTCGTGCCGAAAGCCGGGACGATCGGAAATCCCCTGATCGATAAAGAGGGTACAGCTCGTCTAATCGACGCGGTCACTTGATGGACAGGCATCACAGATGATGGCCAGTGAGTCGGGATAGCAGGGTAGCGGACCGGAGATGTGCAATCGCTAATGTCAAGACACAGATTTCGTGGCTGTGAGGAGGCGAGCCAGGTGCCGTCGGTGTGCTGCGTGAACTTCGTACTTGCATCCCAGTCAATGTGGTGGACAGTAGCCGATGCCCCGTTGGCGACACCTTTTGCCACACACTGGTTGGCTTTCACACGTACGGGCATTCCTGTTCAGTTTGGTCTGTCAGTCTCTTCACCAACATCTTCCAGATCCAACAGGGACGCACCAACGTATATCCGAAGAAAGAGAGAAATATGCCCCGTCTTGTTGTCCGGAAGTTGTTGGAGTGACTCAATCTCGCCTGGTAGGGCCCGGCGAGAGAGTTGCGCGGGAACCACGTACACCTTGCGGTCGGATCCGAAGGCGTGTACTGCTACAGCAATGGCCTTTTCGTTTGTCGCGACCCGGGTCGAATTATCTGTAGTGATCGTAACCAAGGGTTCTCCCGTGGTGGGCGAGTGGCTTGTGGGTTCCGGCGATGGATGCGACGGCGAGGAAAGGAACGCACGGCACTCGGGCGTCCACCGGCCTAGGCGTCCGCTCTCGAGCCACCTGCCCCACTCGGAGTCCCCACGAAACCGCATATTTTCAGTGAGATAGACGACCTTCGAGATCTTTTGGTAGAGAAGTCTTCCTCGGTCCTGAGAGGGCCTGAGTGGAGTTGCTCCGTTTGTAGTCTTGAACTTAGGGAGCCCTCGGACACAGCGCAACTGGAAGTGATCGAACATCAAGACGGTGATAACACCTCCGTAATCCTTCTCCTGGTTCTCTTTGACGTGACGAAGTGATTCCTCCCACAGCCCAAAGAACCCCAGGTCAATCATGGATAGCTCGTCCGCAATAACACACTGCACAGGAGCCCACTTCTGGAGAAGTGAGTCCGCGGGTGATGAGATTCGCTTGGGCACCTTGGAAGCGTTGACTCCGAGGCCGACCGACGAATGCATTGTGGAGCCTTGTAGTCCAGCCGCTACTATGCCAGTGGACGCGACGACCGCAATCACGCGCGGGCTATCCCATGCTGTGACAAGAGCGCGAACAGCTGAGATAATGAGAGATTTACCCGTTCCACCCGCACCGGTGACGATGACAGGCGAATCGTCGAACAGACCGTGCTCTGTCAGCGGGAGGGAGACACCAGCCATTCGGGCCAGCAGAGGAACCGCAATCAGCGTGAACGCTACGTGCTGTAGGCGATTGAGGCCGAAATGAGAAGAGACATCCCGTATCGATGCAAAAGGCTGAAACGGCAAGGGGTCGCGCCTGGCCCCGTCGTAGGCGAGGTTTTGGATTGCTCTGCCGAAGTACTCTACAGCAACGGTTTTGGTCCCAGCGCGGAGGCTCGGACTGCTGCTTGTATCACCTGGCTCCCCTGCAACGTTGTGGTTGAGGTCGCCAAACTTGTGGATCTGTGAGCGCGTGATGGTGGTGGCACTTACAACGAGCCGCCGCTCGCTCTCGTCGGGTGGTAGGGACCCTGACACAAGGGATTCGTGGAGACGCCGCGTGACCTGGGAGTGGTCTAGGAGCGTAGAATCGCCCCCCCCTGTCGCGTCTCACGAATCTACGTCGACGTCCATATCAGTCCCATAGAACTCCGCTGGCACCACCTCATATTGTGTAGATGAGCGGGAACTGCTTCGTTCGAAGTCAGCGCCGCCCACGAGAACGTCTGCGTCGTCACACACATCCTCGTCGTCGTCACTATCGTCGTCGGTGGATGAGCGCTCTCTAGCGCGAAACTCCTCTGCTTTTCGGAGCCCAATGTAGTGCTGTTGGTGGTACTCGAGTTGGCGATGAACGTCGCAGAGCGCAGAAGTGCTCCACCGCTCGAAATGTTCCTTGGCGAATCCAGAGGCGTCGAGAAAAGTCAGCACATCCCGGAAAGGCCGATACAAGAGAGCAGCCGTTCGGTAGTATAGCTCTGTTTGTTCAGCGTAGTCCTCGTTACCGAGGCGTGATACGTCGGGTAAGCGAGGCCCGATAATCTCTGGGACACGAGGGTACTCAAGATGACGGTATCCGTGATCGCGTATGTGTTCTCGAAGTTGGCTTGGATCATCACATGTGAACGTACAGCGCTGACCCGCTGTGGTGTTGACCGACTCGGATCTTCCTATCCATGTACAGTAGTCGTACCAGGAGTACCCCTCCATACAGGGGGGGCGATATATGTATCTGGATATAGACGTTTCCGCGACCAGATGATGATTTCGAGACACGACCGTCGCATCGACGGTGATATTTTTCAGGAGGTTGAGGCCCTCCAGCAGCACGAGCCGCTCGAAAACGCACCCGAAAGTCACAGCCTCGCCCTCGAATAGTATGGCGGTCGCCAGAGGCCCGCCAATCTCCATAACCCCAGAGGACGAGTACGCTAGAGCCATCAAACGCCCGATGCCCTTCGAGTATTCTGTAGTCTGCAAGGCCATCTCGCGTGTGACCCGCCTGTTGAACGCCATGTCGACAACCGCAACGTTATCGAGCACGGTCTGCTGCTTGACGGCGTATTGAAGCGCGTATCGCGCAGCTTGTAGACTGTCTCCAGACCAAAGAATCCTTGCATCCATGTTGAAGTGGAAGACGCGTCGCCAGACTGGCACAAAGGAATTCAGCCATTGGTTGCCCAGCCGGCGTCGATAGACGATCTCGTTTTTTGTATTCAGGGCCGTTGCAGGCACGAGTTTGCGGTAGAACTTGTAGCGGCATTTTGTGCCCGTCCTCCCTTTCACACACGACCGCGAGTGGGTCCATGCGTGTACTTGATCCTTCAATAACAATCTACTCAATTGCACTCGAGCCGTTTGAGGATGGGCTGACAAACCGCAGAACTTATGACGGATGGTCTGGACGGCATCCTCAGTGCTCACAGTCCTGTTCTCCTCATCCAGTGCATCCCATTGGTTTTCGATCATTGAAGACGTTATATCTCGCTCTGCGAATCTCTCGTCACAGACATCACATCTTGCCACGACGGGAGCAGCCACGGAAGCCTTAAGCACATGCCTGTACTTTCTTGGTATCGGCAAAGCGACAAGCTGACCACTGCAACCAGAGCGCGGACAGCTGAGCACGTCAACCGAGTCGTAGACTGGCAACTCAGCCGCGAAGATCGAGGCACAATACCTTTCAAACCTTCCTCTCAACTCGTCGCTGTCGAGCAACCGGTCCCAGTCTGACTGAGTCTTCGGCAATCCCGCAACCCATGCTACGCCGTGGTGGTGTATGAAAAGACGGCCCTGTTGCTCCAATGCGTAGAGCAATGCTTCAACAAACCCGAAAATACCTCGTTGTGCCTTCGGACGATTCGTCTTCAAATCCCAACCGAATAGAATGTCTATCAGGATATGACAACATGTCTTGTAATAGTGGGCTTGAATAGCCGTGTTCGCCATCACGAGTCGCGACATCGCCGCCCCACACGGCATGTTAATCTCGCCGCATTTGGACAGCGAGTCTGGGCGGCCGTTCGGAAGCGGCTGGCCAGTCCAAAATGCGCAGACCAACGAGCAGTCAGGATTTGGAGTAAGCGTCCAAAAAATCGATGGAGCCCCAAACCGAATTGTCATCGAGTCCACCTTCCGAGTCATCGACTCCCGCTCCTCATTGCTCCCCCACATCTTCGAAGTGGCCGCGTTGATGGATTTCAAAAGCGAATTCGCGGCCGTGTCTTGCGCGGGTTGTGGGGGTGGGCGACCCGATCTCCAAGTTTCACGTTGCTCGGCGCGACTGCGCATAGCTTCTTTTAGCTGAGCCGGGGTTACGCGCATGGCAGTTGTAGCCAGTGCTGGATCCTGCCCGACGCGGAGGAAGACTCCGCTTTTGACGCGCAGTGTTGAGAGATGGTCGAACAGGACGAGTTTAAACATCGGGTCTTCGGCGAACTTGTTTGTGGAAAGGTTCAGGTAGTGTAACACGATTGCGCGCGGACCGTATCGATGATGGCGACATGTCGAAAAGCCCCCGACACCAAACGTGAGTAAGTGCGGGAAGAGGCGCTCCATGTAGTGTGGGTCGTTTGACTGTAGTATTGTCGTAGACCGGCGCACGACAAATGTATTTGCTTCGGCAGTAACACTCGCCACTGCGCGGGCCAATCGGTCGTGTTCGGTGCCATCTGTAGTTGTCTCAAGAAGGATCGTCTGAGATTCAACGACGGTGCACTCCTGGTTCGTATCACTAGCATGCCCGTCCTGCCGAGTGATCGTCGATTGCCGGGCCCGTGCATGCGCTATGAGTTCTTGGGTTTGTTCGTCGTCCTCCAACCGCGTTGTGACCGCAGTAGAATCATCCGACCGGGAGAAAAGCGCTTCATTTACGCCAACTTCGGCGTAGAGAGGGTTGACTCGGAGCAGGAGCTCGTGCGCTTCCCTGATTCTCTCGCCGCTGCACGCATGGCGTTTTGCCATCATCAGTTCTTGCGCCGAGGTCATTGGACCCGCGAGAATGAGTTCGAAATTTTCGCGGGAGACCACACTTGGCACCGAACTGGCGATGGTGGCGTTGCGATTGTCCCAGCAGAGCAAGTGACTGTTCAGGGTGTTGCCTGGGCCACCGTACACGACCTTCACGACGCCACGGATTTGCACGAGACCAACCGCCTGACGTTCAATGTGATTTGCGACATCGATCTCGTCGAACACACCAGCAACGAAGCCGTCCGCGATTGCAAACTTTGGTGGTTTACACACAACGCTCGCGCCCCCAGATCGCTCTATGCGTGATTCCAAAGCGCGAAGCTCGCAGAGCACGGCAGTCGAAATCCACGCGTAGGTTTTGCCGTCGTCTTCTTGCCGGAATGCTCGTTGAGAGAGAAGTATGCCGTGTAGCCGTGGGTCGATGTGGCTACAGTCGTAGTATTCGGAGATGGCTTGCGTGCACCATTCGCCACCCGTAAGTGCGGCACGCATCGCTCGAAACGGAAGCTCATCAACGCCTACCCGCGTTGAAGACTTCGGTAGGACCCACGCATCAGTCACGAGGCAGGCGTGCCTGTCGAGGACTTCATCACTTGAGTGCGCCCGGGCCTCATCCTCTAAACGACGCGCATCGTCCTCTGAGAGGGGCTCGAATGCCATCTCTCGATTTAGCTGTTGGAGACGCTCGTATGTAGTCCAACGGTCTATAAATTTGAGTGCAGTTAGCCACAGGCCACCGGAAGGATGGACAACCAAGGAGCCTATGCTTACACTCTGGCGACGGACGGCATACGGTTCGTCGACGAGGTTCGGTCTCAACGCGCGAAGGATAAGCTTCGGGTGCGCGGATCGCCATCCGACGCCTCACCTCAAGTGCCCAACCAGCCCGGGCGAGCTCTACTTTCCTTCTCAAAGCTATCGGACGCCTCCCACTCATCGATGCTAATCGCCTTTGTCAGAAATTGTTGTGGGTCTGGTCCTGGGAAGACACAGCCCGTGCGTGCGAGGGGTTGTCCGAGGTGTTATCTACAGTTGTCCGCGGTGTAGTCTACAGGCGGAATCACCGAGATCATACACTGGGTTCGGACTGCCCACGCCAGGGTCCCAATAATACGTACACGAACGAAACGTAAACGGGACAGAAAGTTAGAACCCTCGCCGCCAGATCCATCCTCTCAGTCCAGTTGCATTTTAAATCCGCTCCGCTCATCTCCCAAGAAAACAACCCAAGCGCTCGAACCCTCCTCCTCACACAAACAACTAGCACAAAGCCTCCAGCATCATGAACAACTCTGGCCTGGCGGAGGTCCGCGTGCGGCCTCGTCACACCGCCGCCGACAAAATACGCATCGTTCGCTTTGCGCGTTTGCACTCTGTGAGGGAGGCAAGCGATCAGTTCCACGTAGCCCGCTCGAGCATTTACCTCTGGAGCGCGCAAGAGGACGAACTTCTCCAGCAATACGACACACAATACCGACGCCAAGACGATGGAGGGGTCGACGGCGAGACGGCGGGTGGGGCCAGCGCAAGCAACACAGAGACGACCGTGATTCCCGAACCAGTTGCAAACACAATCGGTCTGGAGGTCGAGTCGCCGCACGACTCAGCACTAGAACGAGGAAACGTGGCCGGCACAGTCTTGGTTGGGCACCAAGGCACACGGGAAGGGTTTGCCGGTGTGGCGGCGCAACGGACGTTTACGTTGCTGAAGTCCACTCGCGCGCAAGAGCTCCCTGCGTTTGAGCTCACCAGCTATCCGCAAGCATCACACATGCTGGACGCTCTCCATCGCCACGAAATTGACTTCGCGTTCGTCGCGACAGATGCAGTGCTCTCCAACACCAACCACACGGCTCTCGATCTTATGGTTGCCTCCCGCCTAAAGATGATCGGCGAAGTCACCCTCCAGGAAGATGTTCACGCGTGCGCGCTTCCTGGCACCGAGCTATGTGATGCTGACTGCGTAATATCCGACTGGCCAACTTTGCAGCGGTGCGAGGAGTACATTGTTCATCTTGAGAAGCAGTACAACAGAACTATCTACCGCCAGGTTGTGTGGGACAGCGGCGCAGGCTGCGGACTCGTTCAAGCAGAAGGAGCCGAGAACACACTCGCGCTGTGCACCACAGCCGCGTCGACGATACATGGACTCGTTGTGCTTCAACGGCGTGTGCCCAGTTCCCCGACACACACGCGCTACACAGTTATCGGGCGAAACGACACAAGACCTCTCGTATTTGAAGACATCACACGCGCACCCTCGGTTGCTCTAACGATCGTGCGCAGTACCCTGCTAGTCAAAGGCACGGCGCGCGCCATCTTGGACATCATCAGCGCGTTTTCATACCGTGGCCTTGAGATCCTGTCGTTCCACATGAACAACAGCACCTGTGAGGTATATGGCATCGATGCACTGTGATGGGAGACTAACGCGAGCGTTCTGTATATCTTTAGACGGTCATATGTCATCTCTTATAGAGCAAGTGCAAACCCTCTCATCGAAGGAGGGTTGCTTCACCACCTGCAGGCTGCATCAGAGCGTGTGGTCGCTCTCGGGGAGTTCACGACTCACACATTTGACATTTGAGGGGGCAGTGTAACTACCCGCAGGCCAATACAATGTGTGTCGTATTCACGGTCATACATGTGCAAACACAAAGCAAGATGCAGCTGCCAAACTGTCCAAACTCGCGTGTGACTCACTACTTCTCGACCTTGATGGATGCGAGGCTCGTGGAAAATTGGCACGACTGCTTGTTGAATAGCTTCAACGACCACATCCTTGACACAAGGATCACATCTCCGTCCATCGGCAGTCCGACGGTGCCCTCGTCGGAGCCGTACAGAGACGCTGTCACGAGCAATGAATCAACGATGATCTTCTTGGTCGTATTGTTGATGTCGTCATAGCCGTCTCGGTATACCTAGGAATCGGAACGACGATGATCATCAACATAACGCAGCGTACACGCAACAACGCAAAAGCTCACCGCGTGCATATCCTCCACGCTGTCGTCGGCATGCTTGTCAACGAGGTGAAGTCGGGCAACGGCGCCAGTCGTGCACGTTTCAATGTTTTAAACACGAGACGCAATCGCAGAGCAATGCTCGCAGCAGCAATGGGAGAGACACCGCGCGAATTCGGATCCTGGTCTGCAATGAACGCCTTCAGATCTACGTTGTACCGCACGCAGTCAGAGACAGCTCCATAAATGAATGTGTTGATGAACGACCCACCGTCGACAAGTTCGATCACGCGCTTGTTCGCGCTGCGAGCTAAGGCACGTTTCGCACGCTTAAGTGGTGATTCGAACTTCGAGAGGGGTCCGAAGTGGGTTCATCTGCTACTTGCTTGGGCGGGGCCAAAGCCGAGTCACCACCAGACGCGTACGATGTGCTTTCATCTGCCACTTGCTCGGACGCGGCCGGTGCCAAGCCACCACCAGACGTGTCCGATGTGCATTCGTCTCCCACTTGCTTGCGTGTGGCCGAAACCGAGCCACCATCAGCCGCCCCAGGAGGGGACCCGTCAGCTTGTTCCTTGGACGCGGCCAGGGTTGGTGTCGAGGCGGCACTTGATGAGCGACGGCTCGGGGTGGAACCCCTGCTATCGGTCGGACGCTTGCTTCCTGACGACCCGGCCATTGATCGATAAGAATGATATCGAAGAATGAGGGCTTTTCTTGAGTACCTCAGCACAGCAAGGCAACAGTATGCACTACTCACTGGAATAAACAACACACACAGACTCGACAAACAGTCGGACCCAGAGCCCCCTCCCCCAAACACCCTCCTCTCGCACGCACTTGGATGCAAATGACCTGTATGTATCTGCCCAATACAGTACACAATTCTTTCGTCCTTACTCGGTTTCTTTTTCGGACGACCCCTCACACAGTCCGAAAGACAGCAGCACTGAAGACACTATTACCCCCTCCACCTGGACGCATCTCGTCAAAACCTCGTCCGAACAATACCTAGTGCAACGAAGGGTTCACAGATCAAGAGCGGACATTCCGACACCACACGTTGCTCGTCGAACTCCCTCTTCAAACAGTCTATCATCGACCGCTAGAAACTGTCTCGACCGCTCGCGCACGATCTGTATTCTCTACATCGTCTAAGCTTGGTGAAAGGCTCAACTCAGGGCGGTACTTCCAATCACCAAACTTCGAATCGGGCCCCGATCTAGTCCAGTTCGTACAAACTTCCTTACACGCACCCACGAGCATTGCATCGCACACACCAAACAATAGAATGCGCAGGGCGTCCCGAATGGGTCTGCGCAGCAGCGCGTGGCTGCACGCGGCGCGATCTCCTCACCCTCCCCACCTCGCGCTCGGACGATACCTGGGCGTGTAGCCTGCTGAAGCGCCGTGGCGGATGGGCGTCCAAGCCCCTCAGGCGCATGGCACCCACGCACGCCAGAGAAGCGAATGCACAAGAGCGCCTCAAAGCTGTGCGTGGCAGCGACCTCCCCACCCTTCGCACCTCACGTTTGGATCCCCCTGCGTATAGCCCACCGAAGAGCATTGGCGGACGGGCGTCCATGCGCAGAACGAGCAGTGCGTCTCCACTAGAGATCGCACTCCGATCGCACCCCACGAGATTGGTTGAAAGCCATTAACAACACCGTCCCGCTCGTAGAGATATCGAGCGGAACACGTACCTAAAACACTACCACTGTTCGGATTGCTTGGCAGAACACCCCAACTAACAAATCTTTGTCCTGCTACACAACAGACGTTTTAGAGGACGACCAACTTCAACAAAAAGCGACAAACATTCTATCATTCGGAGCCAAGACGGATACAGTAGAATACTAGCTAGTACGTAGCGCCCGCGAGGATCACCACCCAATTAATGCCAGGCGCTGCAAAGCGTCGCGCAAGCAAGTGCTCTCGACGTGCCCGCTCCCACGAACCCTGCCATTCCCATCGAGCTTGTTCGTGAGGGTTATGGAAAGCCAGGACACTACCCAATTGAACCAACATCCGCTCACCCACCACTCACCCACCGCGCTCAAACCACCGCCCACTTGACGTCGCACAGCATGGGGTGGCGGCAAACCACCCTTCTCGGCTGGCTAGCCCAACTACGAGGTAAGCTCTATACCCATGATGCATCGACCCTACAGCACACGTAGCACCTCACACTGTGCTTGGTCCACTAGAAGCGTTTGCGCTTGGCGCAAGCGCCGACAACCCGATCGAGATTCCTGACGACTCTGACGAGTCCGGATCGGACAACCAAGAGCTCGTCGAAACGGCTCCAACCGACGTGATCGCCATAAGCGACAGCGAAAACGAAGAGAGTGACTTTGAGAGCTCCGAGGACGGCGACCAACAGCCACCAGCTCGTGTTCCAGACAACTGGCCGCAGGTGCTCTACTGGACCACTAACAGGGGGAGGCAGAATCGGTTCATCGACATCAACCTCGGACACTGCATGTGCACACGCACGTGCCAGGCGACCAACTGCGACAATGCCAAAAGCGCGATCTTTTGCGACGACACCAACTGCGACGCAGGTCCATTCTGCGGGAACAGACTGCTTGACTTGACCTCACTAGTGATCATACGATGTATCAAGGGACTGGGCATCATCACCTCCGCCGACATCCCCAAGCGAACGATCGTCGGCGAGTACTGCGGGATGATCATTCCTCGTCACAACCTCACGGTAGATCACGTTGCTCGGGGGTTCGTAATGAGGTTCAAGTCGAGAGATACGAACAATGCGAAGGTCTATATCGACGCAGCTCCAGGTGGCAGCACATGCCGACTTGTCAACCACTCGTGCTCGCCTAACTGCGACATCGAAGAACGGGCGCATCGCACGATCAGGAGGATGGTGTTTGTGACGAATAGGCTAGTCCGTGCCGGGGAGGAGATCACGGTCCGGTACAAGAAAGAGGAAAAAAAGGTAGCGTTTCACTGCCTTTGCGGAGAGAGCAACTGTCAGTCTCTTTCGTGAAGCTAAACAACATAGTAATATACTATCCCTCTTCACGGTGCCGCACTCATCGCGCGGGACTAGTTACCAGCGCCGCAGCAGCTACCAGGATTTCACACTAAAAATGAAATGGAGTTCATTTCCGACAGACTGAAGCGAAGTTCCTTCGTGTCGGACACTACCTTCCAGACCCGATCCATTCCATATATCACTGATACAGTTCCATAGGGATCCTAAGTGCGGTTCTATAAGTCTAAGTGCGGTCTGAATCGATCAGTATTCCGGACACGCAGGTATCAGAACATCACTTTTGTATCTGCACATTATCGTACAGCACACCCGTATTTACGGGAAATAGAAAATGGAGGGTTTTGAGGCATTTTCAACAGGCGTTGGCTCTACTCAGGCTGGCCGTCTGAGTATCGGACACCCTCGGACCCCGCTTGTATATACGGTACTACCCCAAAAAATATCGGGTACGAGCAGAGTATCAATTATTGCGATTGAATGAACGGGCTCTTGGATTGTACCTTTCTTGACTTGTCTCTCTCTTCCTTGCAGGCGAACTTACTCATAGAGGTTTTTTGGCACTCTCGTACTGCCCCATAAGCTGGGTACCCCAGCCATTTTGCCGTTTTATTTACCGTTTTCCCGTTTACCGTGTCCCGGTGGAGAAATAAAAAACCAAAACGGGAAATTTTCCGTGCGCAGGGCTGTTTACCGTGCACCGTTGGAGATGCTCTGGGTGTTGTAGCTCAAACTAGGTACAATTGGCAGTCCCGAAAACAGTGTCTCCAACGAGGGACGTGGTCTGGCCTACAGAGGGATGGGGACGGGGTCTCCCTACTAAAACCGATCTTTTCGAGGTTGGTTCTGAGAACGAACAACATGGCTACAGCCCATCTCCCTTCGTCGCGTGTCATTTCGAGCAGACCGGGCGGACTTTGGGATCTTTGTTGACGTCTAATGCGACCTGAGAACGACGGCCGTGCAGGATGCACTGATGCGGCCTGCTTTGCAGATCGCTCCTCCGTGCTGGCTCTGGTTTGGGCTGCTGCTAGTACTGTACAGTACTGCGCGGATGTGACACTGTCACTGACAGCGCCTCGCGGATCGCGCGCATCCTTCCCCGACGCGACGCGCGTGATGTCCCATCGGATGCCTCACCTTGTGTGGCTGGGGCCACCCGTGCTCCCGACAGCATGTTGTGTGCGAATGGCTCAGTATCGGAAACTGCAGTTTGTCTGTAGAGTTTCGACTACAGTATGGGAAGCTGTTCCAGGGCATGCTACAACGCAACATGACGGGCTTGGGCAAAGGGAGCGTGATTGCCCGCGGGCATGATCACGGCGCCGTCGGGATCGTGGGACGCGCTGTCATTGTCAAGGCCTCCGCACGGGAAAAACTGCAGAGAGAGCACTGATGGCTCGGTCAGCAGCTTCCCGCAGTCAGTCATAGCAAACTTCGATGGCAAACGCTCTGCATCGTGACGCATCCCGGAGCACCATCCGTTCCATTCTACACTCCACAATGAGGAAGCTCAGAGTGAATTCTCACTTGGGTGGGGAGGTGGAAGTTTCAAGCACGTCATGAGGGAGCCCAGCGTGGCGGATATGAGTCCAGTCCAGATGACCGTCTCCCAACTCAGTTCCATACGGAGGATTCATCCTCCTCGAGGCGAAGATCGCACCGCCAAGCACGCACGCCACTGGAAACTTTCGAATTGCTTACCCTCCATTCACGCACTCAACGTGCTCAATCCAGCAAGCACCACCCAGTGGGTGGGTGACCCACATCTTCCTCCTCTGCTTCTCCACTCACCACACAGGCGGCCCGCGACGGAAAGGCCGACCACGATCCTTACTTCTCGTTTGGCGGACGAGCGGATGAGTGGCCGGACCGGACCTCGGTTCGATTCGATCGTTGAGACACCAGTCAGTGGCACGGACTGGCGGCTCAAGGATCGAAGCGCACCAGCCTTTCGGATCCTTAACGCGCCCGGTAGAGCGAGTTTTGAGGAGCAGTTGTGATCTCCAACAGCTCCTCAAAACGGGCGCACTGCATTTCCGAAACATCTCCTCAAGACGGGATCTGCTCGACTAGCCGTCGTCGACGGGATCTCACGAACCACCCAACAAAACGAGAGGTGTTGGTCGATTTCGTTGGGAATCCAACGCGCATGCACGGGTGGAACGTTCCTTCTCCATGCCGTTGGGCTGACCGCGAGAGCGAACATTGTGGTTCGTTGGTGACCTCTGTTGCCAGCAGTGTTGGTCTTTGCGGGTCAGGTCGCGGCTGCGGCAACGTTGCCGTTGAAAACTTGGCGCTTTTTGCAGCCGTCGGCGTGGGCGAAAGCATCAGGAGCTGAGGAAAGTCGGAAGGGGTTTCAGCCAATGGGAGGGCTGTTAGAGCAGCCAATACAGCTCGTGATTGGCTCGATCCAAAAGCCACAACCCCCGATCCGACGAGATCTTGTAGGGTCGGAGGGTAGGGAAGGTGTAGGGGATGCTGCGACCCTCCATCTGAGTACGAACGATCAAGATTCCTGTCGGATATTCATATTTGATATATCCTGTATTATAGTACATATGATTTTATAAGGACTCATAGCAATGCATTAGGGTATACATAACGAACGATTTTAGCAGGTATGTGATTTAAAGTGTCCACAAAACCTTCGATGGCCCATCCTGCTCGTCTGCGCCGAATAATCGAACCCTTTTCTTCGCGCGGGGCACCTGGCCAAGCGTGCTGATGGCCCCTCGTGACTGCGGTGGGTCTGGCCGTGATGGATGCATCTGTGTCGGTCCGGCAAACTTCTCCTTCGCGGGCTCAGACGGCCTCCGTTCCGCTCCTCTCCGCTCCGCTTCTGTCCCCTCCTCCGTGTTGTGTTGATGCATTGACAGCCGCCGCCGCCGCCTCCCCCCTCCTCCCACATTGTGATCACCGCTGTCACAGCTCCGCCGTTGGTGAGGCAACGCGAATCACTTTGCAACTTTCGCCTCCCTTTCGAGGAACGCGACGCGTACGGTATTATCTCCCCTCCGCCCCGCCAGTACCGCGCGTGTATCTACTATACCTACCCACGGCGCTTGAGGTATGTGCTTCGTCCCATGTGGCCCTCCGCTCCCCTCCGCCTCCCGTCTCCTCCCCTCCGCCGAGGCGTCACCTCTGGGTCGTTCATCCGAATGGCTGCGAAACATGCGAACCGCCGCTGGAGGGCGACCTGTGGGGAGGCAGAATCATGTAGATGTAGTCGAGCGCCGCCTCCCTGACCCTTGCTGCTCGTGTGGAACTTGAACAGAAACTCGATCTCCGCTCCCCTCCCCTCCCGCACGCGAATCCCCAGCGCGTCCCTTCCTCCGCCCGGGCGAAACAACTCCGCCCCGTCCGCTCGCCTTCTCCTCCGAAGCGCCTTCCATTCGCACATATCCACCATGACGGTGACGTCGCCTGCCACCCCACGCGCCGAGGCGCCGCCCGCCAAGCGCGCGCCGCGGCCCGAGTCGCCCACTTCCACGTCGCTCGCGGCCTTCAGCCAGCACGGGCGCCTGCTCGGCTCGCCGCGCGACAAGAACCATCTCCAGGACGCGGCCTCGTCGGCCAGCACGGCGCGCACGAGCTCCGTGGGCTCGAGCCACGACGGCCGCTCGGACTGGGACGAGCTCTCGTCCACGAGCTCCGCCAGCGGCGACCACGACCTGGACGTCGACAGCTGCGCGCGCGTAGCGGCGAGTCCGCGCCCCGGAGAAGCCACGTGCTGGACCGGGCCGCGTGACGCGCCGAGCGGCCACAACTCGCACCATGCGGCGGCTGGCACCGCGCCACCTGCGCGCCCCGCGAGCGCCAGCCGGAGCCCGCCGGCGCCGCCGTCCGCTGCGGCCGCGCGCCGCGCCAGCGTGAGCGCGCCTGTGGCCATCCCGGCGCCGACGCACGCGCCACGCCACATTGCCAGTCCCACGTTCGCGCCGACGTACCACCCGCACCACAGCCACAACGCCACCATGCGCCACCACCACCACCACGCGGGTAGTACGGCCTGGACGCCGACGTCGCCGTTGGGCAAGAGTGACACGCTCTCGGTCGGGTCGCCGCTGCAGCTCACGCCCGTGAACCTCGCGGCGCTCGCGGGCTCAGCCGGGAGCCCGGCCTTTGCGCCGCGGCTGCGCCCGGTCGTCCACGCCATCAACATTGGCCCGCCGACTGAGTACGACTTCCGCAACACGAACGGGCTCATGAAGTGCCTCAACGCCATCACGCAGGTGTCCAGCCCCGAGGAGCTGAGCGTCAAGCACCTCGTGATCAACGAGCTCCAGCGCCTCGTGGACGCGTGGATGCGGCTCACGTTCCCGGACGAGCCGGAGGCCACGGCCACGCTGCTGCTCGGCGGCAGCTGGCACTTGAAGGTCGGCATGGCCGACTCGGACCTGGACGTGGTCGTGCTCCTGCCCAAGTTCGTGACCGCGGAGGTCTTCTTCTCGTCGCTATACGAACACCTCAAGGCGACCGCGTCGGTGTCCAAGCTCGTCGCGATGAACAAGGCTACCGTGCCGATCCTGGCGTTCCAGCTCAGCCAGGTGCGGATCGACCTGCTCTTCGCTCGCTTCACGCAGAATGTCGTGCCCAAGAACCTCCCGATCCACAGCGACCAGATCCTGGCCGGCATGGACGCGACGTCGATCCGCTCGCTCTCGGTGCCGCGCGTCGCCTCGCTCATCCTGGAGCTCGTCCCCAACGACAGCTCGTTTCGCTCGTGTCTCCGCATCATCCGCCTGTGGGCCAAGCGTCGCGGCATCTACTCGAACAAGGCCGGCTTCCTCGGCGGCATCTCGTGGACCATCCTCGTCGCGTTCGTGTGCCAAATGTTCCCGAAGGCCACGATCTCGTCGGTGATCCACCGCTTCTTCTCGATCTTGTCGACGTGGAACTGGCCGACGCCGATTCTGCTGGCCAAGCCTTACGACTGTGCGGGCGTCGACAGCAGCCTGCAGTGGTGCCCGCAGAAGAACCACCACGACCGCGGCCACGTGATGCCGATCATCACACCGGGCTACCCGGCGGTCAACTCGGCCGTGAATGTGAACGCATCCACGCTTCGTATCCTCAAGGAGGAGTTCGCTCGAGGCAAGGTGATCATGGACGACATGCTGAGCAAGGGGCTCAGCAGCCCCGCGGTCTGGCAAAAGCTCTTCATCCCCTCGGAGTTCCTCGTGCAGTACGACCACTACGTCGTTGTGGAAGTCAAAGCCGGGAACGACGACGAGCTCACCGAGTGGTCCAACTTCGTCGCCAGCCGCACGCGCAAGCTGGTGGAGACGCTCCATCACACGTCGCCCATCGATGAAATCCACCCGTTCCCGGAGCTCGTGAAGGCGCCCCCGAGCGATACGGCTGCGAGCGGCTACTACTTTATCGGCGTTAAGCTCCAGGCGAACGTGTTGTCGGACAGTCGACTTCGAAGGAGCTCGTCTGGGCACGCCTCTCCGCCGGCGCGAACTGAGGTCGATGTGAGGGAAAGCGTGGGCTCGGCGATGCGGTACTTCACCGCCACAGAGCTCGACAAGTGCCCCGAACGCCGAGCCGGAATGTCTGCCGAGATCGGGTACCGCAAGTGGCAAGAGCTCCCGGAGTCTATCTTCCCCCAGGGACGAACAGTCGCGGCAGGTGAACGAGCTCGGCACATCCTGAGTCGAGCACACACAACTCACGTCGCCCATGGCTTCGCTCGGTGAGCACTTGACCTGTTGTTCACACATCTCCCCACTATTTAGGCCACAGTATAGAAAACACACCCAACCGCAAAACGAATAAAGACATTCATGAGAATACCATGCCAACTCGTGCAACCACGTACTGCTGAATGCCGACACGATACCAGAACAATAGGATCCGCGCTGACGGATAGTCATCGACGTCGCTGGGTTCCAATACTTGTCACAACCCAAGTTGTAAGCGGCGAAGCCTTTTCTTCAAATGTAAACCCAATAAATAGCCGCGATCTATCGCAAATGATACTCCTGCACCGGAAGGAGTGATGCCTCGAGTGTCGAGCGACGCCTATACGTCCTCGATCGAGCGCTTTCGCGCGTTGACTCCCGTGGCATTTTCCTTGTTGCTAGAGACCTTCACCAACGGATCTTGCAAGTCATCATCGAAATCGAGGTCCGCGAAGTCGGAGAAGTCGTTCAGATCGTCGTCCGTCATCCCACCCGTCTTGATCGGCGGCATCTCAGACCGAATCTTTTGTGTGTTTTCCACAACTGGAGCCGCAGAAGCTGGAGTGGCATCAACCTGCCCTGACAGCGGGACTTCGAGGGGATCATTGGCAGCGCTGTTGCTTTGAGCGGCCGCCTTAGCAGCTGCTGCTGCTTGTTTCGCACCACCCGCCTTCCCTGGGCTCTTTTTCCCTGCTGCCTTTGTAGTGCTCTTCGCAGCCGTAGCCTTCGGAGTTGCCGCCTTCTTCGGTCCGCTCGAAGGGCTCTTCTTCCCAGCTGCCTTCGCACCAGCCTTGGATGCACCCGCCTTTCCAGATCCCTTGGCCGGCGCCGCGGGAGCTGCAGGAGCAACCGCGACAGGAGGCTGCGGTCCATTTGAATAGCTCAGCCCAGACGAAGTAGTCGGCGTCGGGGCAGGCTGAGATACCGGAGGTGCTCCCATAGGGTTTCGCGACGGATCGTTCAAATCGACTGGGTTTTGCTGCGGCCGGACTTGCTGCGTGGATCCAGGCGTCGGCGGACCAAGGTTGTGCGGGCTGACCTTTCTCACGATAGGTACGACAGTGCTCTGAATAAATCGCTCAATCGAGTCGAGGACTTCAAGAGGACGCGGCTGGACTGTCGACGGAGCTTCAGACAGAATAGAGCACGCAAGCGCAATATTGTGCTTGACGTTTTCAGCCTTGACGCCTTGGGCCGAGTTCGCCGGTGCACTGTGCTGGGACAACGCTTGGTGGGCAACGTACAGAGGGCGCAAGTAAGCCTCGCTTAAGTAGCGCACTTTCTCCCAGTAGAGCGGAGGGTTCAGGTTCACGCCACCTTGGGGTGTCGTTGGCGCCTGTTGCGGTGGGTACTGAGGCTGCCCATACTGGCCGGGTTGGTGTGCAGCTCTCGACGTCGCTCGTTCTCTCGCGCGTTGCGCTTCGGCTTCAGCACTCAGATTCGCAGGGACAGCACCAGAAGGTTGTCCGGACGACGCGTTGTAGTATCCACTCGGAAGACCTGCAGACGATGGCGCCATGGTGTTCGCCGCGCCGACGGTCGCGGGGTTTTGACGCGCGTTGAGTTGAACTTCCAACTGAGCGAGGCGACGCTGGTACTGAATGACCGTCTTGTGCTGCGTCCACAGCAGGTCCACGAGTCCGTTTCGGTCAAGGCGTTGGAATTGAGCGACGAAATCAGGAGGAGCGGATGTCGGACTAGGCTGTGCGGGCACTCTCTGACCGGCAAACGCTTGCTGTGACGAAAGCTCGCTCTGGGTGTCGCTCTTCATCGTGGGGACTTGTGGCAGCCCTTGACCTTGAACGGGGTAACCGGGTGCGCCGCTCGCAGCTCCGTACTGAGGCTGTCGGCCCTGCGCGGGTACTCCTTGAGCACCATACTGCTGAGGTGCGCGACCAGCCTCGTACGATTGCATTGGGCTTTGGCCAGACAGCAGCGACATGAATGAACCCTGGGTCGGCGTCGAGGCTCGCTGTCCGATATCCGCAGCTCCTGACACTGGAGTTGAACCTTGCTTGTACCCGCCGACATTCGCCTGCTGGAGTCCAGGTTGAGGCATCCCACTAGCACTCGAAACAGGAGCGTTCATGGCACCCGACGAAGGTGGCATACCAACTCCGGGAACATACAGGGAAGACTGCAATCCCACTGTGCCATTCGCGAGTTCCGCCTGCATCAAGCTGTGAATATGTTGGTTCATGAGGTTCATGTAGTCGGCCTAAACAAAAGCAACCATTCGCTGTCAAAAGCCAGTCATGTACGTGAAATAGAGGGGGGACTTACTCGAGTGGCAACACGTCGGCAGATATCAATCTCGATGTTCGTCGCCAGCCGCCGCACCATGGTGTCGTCTTGGTTTCGGTGTGTCATCTGGAGCTGTCGGTAGCTATCAAAGCCATACAAGGTTAAGTCAGCACCTTCCACCTCCTTCGGACAGCCTGAGGGATGCACGTACATTCTCTGGAGGTATTGCTTGCGGAGCTCCGTGTCCTGGGACGGTGGCAGTTCCTGCTGCTGAGCAGCCGCCGGATTCTCGCCCATCGGCGGGTAGGACTGAGCTGGCACAGCCGTCGGCGTCGTAGTCGTGGGAGGAACTGGTGTCGGGGCCGCTCCGTTGCTTTGCGCCGCAGCGAGGCTCGCGTTGTTGCCGTTGCTGCGCGCCGGGCTTGCCTTGCGCTTCTCAGCCTTGTTCGGGTCCGCCTTGGTGCGCACGCGAGGGCTCGGCTTCTTCGCGGTCTCGCCGTCCGCGGCGGCGGCCTTCTTCTTCGTCTGCTTCGCCTTCTGCGTGCCGCTCGGGCCCGCGGTGCTGACCTTGTCCTCGCCCATCGGCGTCAGCGTGCCCGTCGACTTCACGAGCTGTGCGCTCATGCCGTAGTTGGTCGTCGTCGGGGTCATCGCCGACGAGGTCATCAGCGCCGCAGACGACGCGGCCGCCGCGTTCACGGTCGGCGGCGCCGTCTTCTGCGCGTTGCTAGCGTCGCTCGGCGCGCCGGGCATCATCTGGTGTGGCGCGTTGCCCATCGCGAACGCATGGCCAGGCGCAGTGTGCGGCGGCGGCGGCGCCTCAGGCGCGGGCGCCGTGGCGGTCGACATCGTCGTCGCGGTCACTGTGCTGTTGGTGTTGCTGTTGTTCCCTGTCGCTGGCGCCGCGCCGGGTCCCGGAGCCGCGTCGGTCGATGTCGATGGGGTCGCCTCGGCCGCGGCGGGGGACGATGTCTTGACGGGCGATGAGCGAGACGTCGCGGGGGGCGGCGGCAGAGTTGGTTCTTCGGCCGGCGTCGCGTCCATTCACGTGGCAAGAACCCTCCAAACGAACTCACCACTCACGAGAAGAGAGAGGAAGAAGCAGATTCGATCAGGGAGATGGCTGGCGGGCGATCGATCGATGGATGGTCGCACGCCGAGTTGTTGTTCTCCGGGTTTCCTTCCACAGTTGGGAGTGGGCGGGGGGTTTGACGGTGGCTGGCTGAATGGACGGGTGAGTGGGCCTGGGTGGGGTGAGGGCCTGGGTTGCTGTTCTCTGTTGCCGTGGCTCGGGGCGGCTTTTTCCTCGCTTCGGCCCCCCCCTCCCGGAGACCAACACTCTGGCGGCACTTCCAGGAAAATGGGATTTTTTTGAATGGAAAATGAGGTTTTACATATAAAACCTCATTATCAGGCGCCAGTTCAAGGCTTCGATAGGGAGATGGTTGGTGGAAATTGACCTGAGTTGGGATACTTTCGGCCAATCAGAGATCAATGGTGCTATGACAACTGTCGGTGAGGGCTTCGCAAACCAGGTGCTGCGCGGACGGTGATGATGCGCCTGGACCCTGGCTGCTCGCGGGCAGTCATCGGAGTCCCGCTGTGAACCGACGAGCAGCTCCCTCTGTGGCCCTGCGACTCCTCCGGAAAATGTGGAAAGTTGGGGGGCCTTGGCGAGTGTCCGTATACAGATGTGGCCAGAAAGACTCAAAAGCAGGCTCGTCCCGTGCGTGCGCTTTTCCTGCGTCCAGTGGACCTCTGCGGGAGATGGCTCCACGTGCGCATAGAGAGAACACGTGACCGGACTGACGACCCGAAAGAGGGCAAGTCCGCGGTCACGCACGCACGCACGCCTTTCGGGTCAAGTGGTTTTCGGCACCGCCGCCGAGTACTATGGATATGCGACGATCATCGGGATCTTTTCGTTTTCAGATGGCTTCATTTTGCAGCTGGCGTGCCGCGTCCCGTCCCAGATCCATGGTTGAGCGGGAGCTTGCCCAGTCGGCGCCGCAGCTCGGACCGCGCGTCGAGCTCGTCGATGCGCACAGCCTCGAGTGGCAGCAGTGGGGTGCTCGGAGTCGTGATCTGGATGTCCTTGCCGAATGACAGCACGGCCGTTGGAGCGACTGCATTTGCCGGTGGCGCCTTGTAGAACCGCTGCGCGAAGACGACAATTGCCCCCAGCGACGCGGTTGTGTCCTGGACGAACGCGCGCCACTCGTTCTGGTAGTAGAGGTTCTCTTGTAAGGATGGCGACGTGAAAAGCGCGTCGGCAGGCGATCGTGCCGCAAAGTAGCTCAGTTCCGAGGTCTGGCGCACGAGTAGATCTTCAAACCGCTGGCGCTGACCACGGCTGCAACGCAACAGCTCCCACACGACGGCATTCTCGAGGAATAACTCAGCTTGCGCTGAACCGTCATCAACGACGCCGCGCAACGAGCAGCTCAGAAAAGTCTTCTCTTGAAAAGAGGGCGAGTCGAGACCGATTTGCTTCCACGAACACGAGCGCTGAGTTGCGGCGGTATTTACGTCGTCCGTCAGCGCGTTGGCGTGAATCCACGACTGCTGCCGCTTCAGAAGTGTAAGTGGTTGCTTACATTGGCTGCACCGGCGCTTGATGACTGCGTAGCTCAAGTGCGCCAACTGCACTACGAAGCGCTTGATGGTCCGATCGATTCTTCTCGTTGAGTAGAGACCACATAGATGTGCTGTGGACATCTCGGAAAACAGGCGAGCATTGGTCACGACTTGGTCAGCCACAGCTGGCACTGCGCGAATTGTCGTGCTGTGCGTCCATGTTAAAAATGGCTTGAATGAGGCGCGGGCGATGAAGCACTGGAGCATCGAGATCTCCACAACGACCCCAGGCTGAAAGTTACTCATCGTACCAAACGCATCCGTGTCCACTGTGATAAAGACCGACTCGGGAGACTGGATGTCTCGGATCTTGAGGCGGCACATGAGGGGTCTTCCGTCCATCTTACTCGACCCCTTCGCTTCCGAGCCAGTTGTCTTGCCCGACGAGGTAGCAGCCTTGAAGTAGAGCTGCCTCTCCTTCACGACACCACCGAGATTGATGAGCCTTGCCTTGTGAGGGTCCACGCGATAGCCGGACGCCGAGGAAGAAATGCCATCTCTGTCTTCGTCTGGTTGATCTACGATGAAAAGATCGCGCACTTGAGAGACGACGAGTGACTTCATCGCGAGTTCTTCAAGGGCCATCAAGTCTTTGGAAAGGTCTTCGTCCGCAGAGGTGCACCCCCCTCCATGAAGCCAGGACGATGGCCTAGTTGGAGAGATCGCAGCTGGCACTACAGAGCCGGAGGATTCCATGATGTACGATATGGTAGTGCGCGCTGCGGCATGCTGCTGGTGAGTATCACGTCCTACCGTTCTAGACGCTTCCTCTGCTTGCTGCTCTGCTGGATACAAGTCAACGAATGAACGTGCGTCAGGACTAGCGCGTGCTCGCAGCCAACGCCTGACGAGCTCGCCATCGCTATCGCCTTCCTGGGTCACGGACGAAGCATTCATTCGGATTCCGCTGAAATTGGCCCACGAGTGCTTTCGAAGAAACCACGCGTCGCATGAAGTGCTCATCATCAGGTTGATACAATGTGGATCATCCCAATTCACGTGCATTTTCTCGCCGTCAGTGCAATCGAAGGCAACACCACGAACGTGCCGGAACTCACCAACAATCCTCTGCATCTTCCGTCGCCGCTTCCGCGGGCCGATGTGCGTCACGAACACGATCACATTGCGTAGCTTGGCTGCCTTGATGTCGTTGCTACCCAGTGCGCAAAACGTGTTTGAGCATAGAGACACCCGCTGGATGTCGCCCATAGAAACTCTCAATGAAATCACGAGTCTTTGGTCTTCGCTTTCTCTCCCAGGCTTGGCATCACAGGCTTCAACAATTGCACGGAACTTGTTCACGGCATACAATGCACATCCTGAGTCAATATTCACAGTCACAGTCTCAACGTTGTCGAGGATGACAGGTACACTCGCAGTTTGATCCACAATCTCAACATCGCTCGTTTCTTGGCATCCTCGCAATGCGCCAACAGCACACATTCCTGACAACTCGGATGGTTCAATCTCTATCGGCCACTCAACAGGCCCTCCTTGTGAACTGGCTTGAGCAATCCTCTCACGAGCAATAATTCCGATTGACAACTCAAGGTCGCGTAAAGTGAGCACGTTGCCGTTGATGATGTTATCGGAGTACTTGCCTTTAGAGAGAGTTGGACAATCGTGATCATTGTCGACGTGTCCATTCAAAAACCGTCGAGCGAGCGAACGGGCAGTGGTTGGATGGTTTGTCGAGGCAGAAAATACGTCTTGTCCGATTGCAAGCGTGGCAGCTCGTCGACGAGTGCACTTGAAGGGTACGCTGCTGACTCCGCTTTGGGGAAAATTGTCGGAGCTGAAATGAAATTTCTTGACGAGCACTTCGAGCAAGTTGAGCCACCACATTGTAATGTCCAGTGGCTGCCGGCCAAAATCTCCAAACGAAGACCATTTCTTCTGAAGCCTTCGACGATGATCGCCTGGTCGATGAGGAATTGCCTCACTTGTCACCGGAGCGTGCGCAGCGATTCGGACGTGACTGCGTGCGCAAAGCCCTGCCACAAGCCGCTGCTGGCTACCAAGCGATGGACGTAGGAGGACGTGGGCTTGGTGAATGTGAATGCGGGAACCAACACGTAGATGATGCCTCATATCGGACCACGGGAACTGGAAAAGCGCCACGAGGACCGGAACTTGGCACTTCAATACGATGCAGTCGTCCCAAAGCACGGAGGTGACAACACCGTCGAGATTTACAGTCGTTCCTGGCACGAACTGGCATTGGCGATCCCACAGCGAATCGAGAGGTGTAATTGACGGTTGCGGAGTGTCGTTCGATACACGCCACACGAACAAACTAGAGTTGCCTTCAGTTGCGGACCCGCCGGCCGTCGCTTGGAGAAGGAACATCTCACTCTCCGAGTAGTATACTTTCTTCAAATTGGTGAGTAAGACCAACAGTCCGGGCCAGAGAAATGGATACCATCTCATCGCGCTCGATCCGGCGAGCAGCACGTTCACGATCGATCTCGTCACGTCCTGTTGTGTGTCTTCAATTTCCACAAAGTAGTGAGAGCTGGATTCGTCCTCCTGCACTGAAATGGGGCTGATGCTTGTTACACGTCCGATAACCAAGTGAACCTTTCGTTTCTTGCCAGAGGAGGGGGCGTCTGGCGCAGGGGAGTGCGCGTCTCGACGGACGCTTTCCCACGTCCTCCATCCCGTGTAAAGCGGAGGATCGCTGGTTCCATAATGTGCGCGCACTATACCAAACGCTTCATCGGCGCTTAAGCGCGGTCTGTCGGGTGTTTGCTGGAGCAGCACGGGGTCGCCGTGCACCTCCATCACAAGACTTGACGCTTCGCCCTCGAGCCGCATGACGGTCCACGACTTCACGAGCACGAGCCCGTCGAGCAGCTCCAGCGCTGGATAGATGATGTGGACTTGAATGCGGTGTGTCGCGTCACACAGGCAGAGCGTCGCGCGGCGCTGGTGCCTCCCTTGCGTGGTCGGCTCGTGGCGCACAAACCCCGTGACCCACGCGTGCGTGGACGAGAACGACACGGCGCTGGCCGCTGGCACGCGGTCCGGCGTTTCTTCAGCACGCGGTCGCTTGAGCGATTGCCGTCGCGCATGGCTTGTCTGTGGGGAAATGTCGTGGCACTGGACATGGCGGCCTTCGTCCAGCGCGGCGCCTCGCTCGCCCGTGAGGAGTTGCACGAGCTGGGTCACCGAGAGGATCGCGGCATCCTCCCCGCCGTGCTGCTCGAGCCTGCATGAAACGAGCACCACCAGACACACAAGAGAATGAGTCTTCTGATGATCCTACGAGACGCAAGCACCGCGCCCTCACCACTGCGCCCGCTCGTCTAGCAGCTTGGCCTTGACCTCATCTCGCCACATTTCCGTTGGAGACTCCATCGAGATCGCCGTGAGATTTACTTTTACTAACTCAATACAAGGCGGTATTCTATTAAAGTTGTGCAACCCGAGATTGCACGACGGGAAACTTCAAGGGGAAACGCGACGGGTGTGAAGATAGAGAGAGAACGACGGCAAGACGGCGGCGCCCGCGCGGCTTCTGCACAGCTATCGACGAGGGCGTGATGTTACCGTTGATGCGCGCTGTCGATTGGTGTGCGTGGTTGCGAGCCCAGCCACGCTGGTTGTGCGCGAGCGACGGCGCCAATCACGGCAAGTCTGCGGCGCATTTCTCCTCGCGAGTGCGTTCGTGTGACGGACGGCCCGTGAGGACGCGCCGCCGACCAGCGGATGGCCACGCACAACCTCGAAAAATGGATTTCTTCGTCCGTCGTCTCTGGATTTCGCAAAGCGCAATTGCTCAGGGTCGCGCTATTTTGGGGCTCGGTATACTGAACGGGTCGACCGCCATCCCCGAAGAAGCGCGCAGTTACTTCGCGCACGAACCGCGCCCGGCTCCGAGCGCGTCGCCAACGGCGCCAAGAGAGACGACCCACGGCGCGTCAACGAGAGGAGGGCCGGGAGGATCCAAGTGCCGGTTGCATGGATCGATTGTGAGCATGTGCGATGGACCCACAAACTCAAGATCTTCTCCTGCCAGCCTCGACGGGTGTGCGCGAACTTGGGCTGCCGCCAAGCGGGCCACACGCTTCGCATCTGCTACCACTTGAAGGTAAGCAAGCGCCTCGCATATCGTCGGTAGGTAGACTCATGGAGTTGTTGGGCTGACGCGTCTGTGAGCAACCGTACTACTAGAGATTCGCCGCAGCATGAAGGCGGAGAAAGCGCTTCCTGTCCCAGTTGTCTCAAGCCAACCCGAGCTAGTCCCCGGTGACAGCTCAAACGGCCAAAACGACGGTTCGCTAACCAAGATGGACTCGGGTCGGCGGGCTACTGCGTCAACTTTGCTGGAAGCCGAGGTTACAGTACCGCAACCACGTGCAGAACTGCCATCGCTGACAGTGGCAGCGCCGAGAGCTTTCCTCCCTCCCCATCTGACAGAGCAGCTCAAAGAAGTAGCGGTCGCAGCAGCGAATGATGACCAACTCGCGAATGCAATCCTGAGGAGGACGAACAGGAGAGCCTCTGGCTCGGGCAAGGTGCGCCGGCGAATCTCAAGCCTGCTCAAGGTGGCTGGAATCAACGTACTGGAAGACGACGAAGACCACGTCAAGGGTCTGTGGGACGTATTCGACGTCGACGGTGACGGCACTATCGACTATGCCGAGTTCACTCGGTATACGTGTGATTTGATCGAGTTGCAGAAGAAGAAAAAGACCCAAGCGGCGATGACGTCGATCGAGGCCAAGTTTGTGCGCATCGTGATTCTCGAGATCATGCAGCTTGGGACATTGCAAAAGGCCATTGAATCAGTTTTCCACATGCTCGACCTGAATCGGAGTGGAAAGATTTCACAGATAGAGTTTCAGGACGGAATCCGGGCGCTCGGCATCATGCATTTCAACTATGAAGTCCACGGTCGAAAGCGAAGGTTTGCTGACACCTCCCTCTTCGTGCTGCCTGTCGGCAATCCTCTGCGGTACTGGGCCGTATGGCTTGTGGAGTGGAAATGGTTCGACCGATTCATCCTCACAAGCATCGTTGCGAACTCGGCACTGCTTGCCTTTCGAGATTACCAAGATCCTGGATCTGTGCCGGATGCCAATGGAGTGACCAACTTGTCTTTCCGCAACGGGATCCTCGATCAGGTGGAGGTCATCTTCTCGTGGATATTCGTCGGTGAGTGCGGCTTGAAGATCGTCGCAATGGGTTTTCTCTTTGGTCGGGGCGCTTACTTGCGCAACTACTGGAACATGCTCGACTTCTTCGTCGTCGTGGTCGGGCTCGTCGGTGATTTACCCGGCGTTCCGAAAGTGTCATCGCTGCGAACGGCCCGGATGCTTCGCCCGCTCAGAGCACTCAGCAACCTTCGTCGTATGCGGATGCTCGTCTACGCACTGCTCTCCGCGCTTCCAGCTCTCTTCAACGTGATGGTGATTTTGGCGTTTGTCTTCGCAGTGTTCGGGATTCTCGGTGTGCTCTTCTGGAACGGTGTGCTATTCTCACGATGCCGCGAAACTCCGGCTCCTGTGGATGGCATTTGGAAGCTTGCGGGTAAAGGTCGAGTTTGCGGTGGGGCGTACACTTGTCCCGAGAACCAGTATTGTGGATCTGTATATGCTCCGCCCGAAGGATCCTTTGTTGACCTCAGTAAAGTATCCTCGGCAGAGAAGTGGGACTACGCTCTAGTTGGCTTCGACAATATCGGGCAAGCAATGCTCACACTATTTCAATGCATCACTCTGGAAGGTTGGACCGCGGTGATGTACAATGTAAGTCACGGACCCACTCTGGCTCGTGTGGTACAAGCTGCTAACTGTTATGTATATCAGATGCAAGATGCACATAGCTACGCTTTCGCGACCGGGTATTTTGTGACGTTCACGGTGATAGGCGCATTTTTTCTGCTTCAGTTCGTTTTCGCAGTCATCTGGGAACGATTCAATGCCGCCAACGATGGAACCGCAGGCGAGTGGGATCTGATACTCGAGGAGCGAAGAGCAAGCGCGGCGACTTCAGTCGCAAGTGGACAACCACAGAAGGCACAAGACCCAGATACAACAAATTCACATGCCTTGGTCCGACAGCAGTCTTCGATACGGAAGTCAATCCGGAGTTCATACCATTCGGGTTTGATAGTCGTGAAGCGCAAGAATTCCATCCAGAAGCTGCGCCTATTGTGCAAAACGCTTGTAACGGTGAGTCTCTTCAGATAATGCGGTGTCCAGCGGGGCTTACTCAGTCCTCTGTGCCAACAGAACTGTCGATTCAGCAATTTTATCGTCATGTGTATCCTACTCAACACTGCCACTTTGGCTTTGGACGAATACCCAGTCGACCGGACGCGCGAACGCGTAATGGAGATCATCAACACCGGGTTAACGATGATTTTCTCGGCCGAAATGATACTCAAACTCATTGGCCTCGGGTGGAAGGGATACCGTTCCGACAGACTCAACGTATTCGATGGATGCATCGTCATCGTCAGTATGGTTGAGTTCTTCATGAAGGTGTTCATGACAACCAAAACCGCCACTGGTTTGTCTGCTCTGAGAAGTTTCCGATTGTTTCGGATAATGAAGCTAGCACGCTCATGGCGCTCCCTTCGGGAGTTACTGCAAACGGTACGAGGTTGATTGCTCATTGTGCAACTGCATCATGGCTCACATGCTGACTATTTCAGATCGGCAACAGCTTGGCAGATGTCGCGAACTTCGGGCTTCTCCTGTTGCTGCTGATGTATGTTTTCGCGCTGATTGGGATGCAGTTCTTTGCAAACAAGTTTCGCTTCGATGAATCGGGTGATCTCGTTGAATGGCAACCTCACATCTACAACACTACCACGCCACCACACGCGCCATGGACACCCGAGCGGCCATACGCTATTAGCAGATCCAACTTCGATGATTCGATAGCAGCATTCACGACGGTGTTTCAGTGCTTGACGGAAGAGAACTGGGTTAGTGTCATGTACGATGGTGTGCGCTCCTCCGGGTGGAGTGCAGCTGCCTACTTTGTACTTGTCATGGTTGTTGGGAATATTATCATTCTCAACCTTTTTCTGGCGATCTTGCTCGGCAATTTCAGCGTCGACGATCTGAACGAAGACATTGAGAGAAATGTTGAGAGAGGGGAGCGTCAGATTGCACAAGCCGTCATTCACCATGCAGGCAAAGCCAACGCAATCGTTCCTTTTGAACTCGGTAACGGCGCAGCTCAAGCTCACTCAGGTGGTGAACCATCCAAAGAAGTGCCTCGTGAGAAGCGACGACGCCGACGACGAAACCACAGCGCGAATTCGGTCGGGAGCACCGGACTAAATAGCACTGGACGGAATAGTTTGGGGCGGGAAAGTCGTGATGCTGTCAGTGAAGGACAAGATAGCGACGTCCCAGTTGATGGTGAGACTCAAATCGGTCAAAATTCGAATGATCGATCGCCCAGAAACGACGTCGGATTCGGCAGTGACACGGCAAAAGTACAACGTGGCATCGATTCTCGGCATACTTCAGGAAATCCCCGCCAGGTTCGCCTTTCGAGCGTGGATCCACGGGGATTCAAGCCTGTGGTGGCAGAAAACAACTTCGTTGGAGTTGGCGATCGTGACAGCTCACTCCTCTTGTTCCGCAAACGCAACGTTATTCGACGCATGTGCAACGAGGTCGTTCACCATCGTACTTTCGAGAGTCTCATGCTGATTGTCATCCTTCTCAGCAGTGCGCAGCTCGCCATCGACAACCCTCTCAACGATCCAGCTTCACAACTGTCGATCACAATCGTGACATTTGACAAATTTTTCACTTTCGTCTTCCTCGCAGAAATGGTGCTCAAAGTGATCGACTCCGGCTTTCTCGTGAATGGCAAAGGCTCATACCTGCGAGATCCGTGGAACATGTTGGACTTCTGCATCTTGGTGTTCTCATCCATCACTCTCTTTTCGTCGAACAAGGCCCTTCGGTCTCTTCGATCACTCCGGACCCTTCGTGCTTTGGTACGTTACTACAATTTGCGAACCTCAAATGCAGAGTGCTCACCACGTACTCATGTGTCTGTTTAGCGCCCCTTGCGAATGATTAGTCGCGTTCCGGGTATGCGACGAGTGGTGAACGCTCTACTGTCGAGTATTCCGTGCATCATGAACGTGTTCCTCGTCTGCAGCCTCATCTTCCTGATTTTCGGCATCGTTGGTGTCAACCTGTTCAAGGGGCGAATGTTTCAGTGCGATATGTCATCGTTTTCGGATGAGCTACTCGCTTCTCTGGAGGCGGAATTCGGCTTTACGGCCCTGTCCTTCCGGAAACTATTCTCGAAAGACGATTGTGTGCGATATGGGGGCGTCTGGACCCAGAATCACCGTCATTATGACAACGTACTGAAGTCCGCGATGACGCTGTTCGAAATGAGCACCACGGAAGGTTGGGTGGGCATTATGTTTGAAGGCGTGGATGCAACTGAGATCGGCTACCATCCTGTTGAAAACTACAATCGAGCGTACATCATCTTCTTCATCGGTACGCACTAAATGTGTCGGTTTGCATGTGCTTCACGACACACCATCAGCAACTCACACATGCCTTGATATTACCTTAAGCCTTCATCATCATTGGAAGCTTCTTCACGATGAATCTGTTCGTAGGAGCAGTTATCGACAACTTTAACAGGATGCGCGACTCAATGGGACATTTGGATGCTGAGAGTGAGACTCAGCGAGAGTGGCTCCAGATCCAAGAAGCGCTACGAACGTACGTATCCAGAACGCTACTGTTGGGATCCATACTACGCTGACGTTGTTAGAGTGTTTTGGTGGTAGCGCACGCCTCGTTCCGAAACCCAGGGAGCCAAAGCACAAGTTACGCAAGCTGTGCTACCGTTTGCAACAACACCGTATGTTTGAGGCCCTCATCGCCGCGAGCGTGCTTGGCAACACCATCATGCTTGCAATCACCCATTTTCAGCAGTCCTCGTCGGTGTCGGATGTGCTCTCTGCAGGCAACATTTTTTTCTGGTTTGTGTTTTTGGTCGAAGCCGTCATCAAGCTCATGTCCCTGGGGCATAGATACTTCATTGATCGCTGGAACCTCTTCGACTTTGCAGTTGTATGCGGGAGCACAGTGTCGACAATTCTCCCTTTCTTCACTGAGGGCAAAATATCTCCAGTGGCGAACACCCTCAGAGCTTTTCGGATGGGGCTTGCAATCCGCCTGATGAAGCGAGCCAAGAGCATGCAAGACATCGTCAGCACTATCTTGGACAACATGCCTGCACTCGTCAATGTCTCCACGTTGATGTTCCTGGTCATCTTTGTCTACGCGGTAATTGGAGTCCAGCTGTATGCTGGTGTCATGCTAGGCGACAACTTGGACGAGCATGCCAACTTCCAGAGCATCGTGGTTGCGGTCGTCACCCTTTTTCGGTTTGCAACCGGAGAGGCATGGAATGATGTCATGTACGACATGATGGTGCAGCCCATTGAAGGAGCGTTGGGGTTCCCGTATGGACCGTCGTGTGTCAGTGAGTACACATACACTCAACTCGCACAAGCGCGAAACTTCGCGGGGAATCCTTCGTTGACAATTGGCTGCTCACCGGGGATCGCGGTCACATACGTGTACTTCCTAACGTACCAGTTGATCGCATCCTACGTGCTTCTTAACCTCTTCGTCGCCGTGATTCTGGAAGGCTTCGAAGAAACGGCAGAGAAGAACTCCTCGACAGTGACCAAGGCTGACTTGCGTCAAGTGTGTCTCGCGTGGGAGAAGTACGATCCTTTTGCGACGGGCTATTTGTCGGACCACGTTTTCCTGAAGTTCCTTCGGGACGTGCCGCCGCCATTGGGCTTACCTCGGCCCGTGCATCGAAAGGACGTCGCGCTCTGGGCCAAGCACCTCGATCTGATCGTTGATTCAAGCGGGAGAATCGGATTCAATACGTTCATTCTGTCAGCAACGTACTGCGTGATGAAGCGCGTAGCCGAGGAACGAGGTGAAGAAATCTCTCCTGCTCGCAGCGTTGAGAACTTCTTCACCAAGTCCCAACTTCTTGCAAAGGTGGCAAAGCGTCGGAACAGTACGACATCCACGGTGTGCTCACTGCTCACCGTGATCTCCGTGAAACGGATCCAAGCAGCGATGCGATCACGCATGGCGCGCAAGCGCTTCTTAGAAAGGAAGCAGCTCGCAGCTCAGCGCCTTTCGTTGTACGACAAGGCCGCGATGGGCAATTTCAAGAGCCACGGAGAGGCCGAGCAAGACAACCCTGTATCGCGCGACGGTGACGGCGAGCCACTACGATCGCGAACGACGCGTCATTTGGCGCACGGCCTCGAGGATCTTGCTGCCAACGGTCTTCCACACCTGGATGCTGGCGATGAGGTTCCAGGCGCCGTCGAGGCAGACTCGACGGGTGATTCACTATCGTGTGATGCTGCTCAAGAGACCAGCGACACCGCGACGACATCGACAGCGCACACATGAGGTGCTTACACACGACACCCTTCTCTATTAACCAGAAACAACACATGACGCTCTGGTCTTCTTCGTCAGTTGTGTTCATTGCTGGCGCGTGGCGGGCGCGGCGTCCTTGTCGTCGACCTTGAGGTCGACATTGGGCTTGAGCGCCTTCAGCGGGCCGACCGGGTTCGCGGCGAAACGCGCGTAGTACAGCGAGGTCATGAAGATGCCCTGCGCCGTGAACAGGATCTTCCAGCGCTGCTCCACGAGATACCGCGCGAACGGAGTCATCCTGCCGGCTCGTATCCGATATCGTGGATAGCTTGTGGTGTTTCTGCGAGCGGCTCAAAGCGGCATGCACCACACCTTGTGTACACCATTTACGTAACCCACACGTATCTACTTCCAATACAAGGCGGTCTTCTATTGGCGTCACATTCAAGCTTCTATCATGGGGCCAAGGTTCAAAGACAGACCATCACTCTGCACTCCGCTTGTCCCCTCCCTCCTCCGCTCCGCTCTCCCCTCCGCTCCGCTCCGCTTGTTCTCAAAAGGGAAACGAGCGCGGCAGGACACAAAGCGAATCCCGCTCGTGAACATGGAGTCGTCTCTCGCGGCGAGCGAGCGGAGCGGAGGGGGCGGCGCGCGCCCGCGCCGCCAGTCCTCCCAGCGGACGCGGTCCTCCATGAAGAAGGCGATCCGCGAGCTGAACGGTGTGCCCAAGGGCGGCGAGGACGGCGAAGAGGACGAGGACGAGGAGGAAGAGGAGGAGGAGGAAGAAGAAGAGGAGGAGGAGATTGAAGAGGAGGAGGCCGAGGACGAGGCCATGGGGGACCACGCGCGGTCGGCCAGTGCGCGCAGCGGCTCCACCGACATGCAGGCGTTTGCGCGCGGCGCGATGGTGCGCATCGTTCGCACGGCGGACGTGGAGCAGCGCGTGCCGCACACGGTCGGCAAGATCGGGCTGGTCGAGGACGTGCCGCAGCACCCGAACACGTGGTTCAAAGTGCGCATCCGCGACGGCGACGTCGTGTACAAGTACCGTCCGTCGGCGCTGCTGCTCGTGACCTCGGAGGACGAAGACATCGCGTACGACGACGAATACGACGACGCGTCCGAGCGCGAGGACCTGGAAACCGCCCAACCGCGCGGCCTCGCGACGTCCAGCAGCCGCGGCGGCTCGAACGGGGATGACACGGACGGCGTGGACGACTCGGAGGGCGAGCAGAAGGAGCAGGACGACGAGGACGAGGACGACGACGAGATGGACGAGATGGAGATTGACACGCGCGTGCGCGTCCAGCTGGGGACGCTTTCGCGCAGAGAGAGGGATTTGAAGAAGTTCCAAGGAAAGCTTGGTGTGATCATTGCGGTTCGTAATACTCTGGAGTGTGCGGGGGGCGTTTACACAGGTCGTTGTCTCACTGTTTTTCCTTTTCGTTCTAGACCGAGCTGGAGGGCGTGAAAGTGCAGCTCGACTCGGAGGACATCATCACGATCAAACAGAAGCACCTCGTCGCGGCGCCGGATGCGCCCCGGGATGACGAAGTTAACGGGGCGGCGCAGGTATACCAGCTTCTCTTCCTGCTTTGCACACTTCGGTGGCAGGTCCCCACTGACGCACCCTCTCTTGTCATGTGAAGGAATCGGATTCGGAGTTGCCCAAGGGTCAATTGCTTTCCGACCTGGACCCGGATATGTGGATTGATCGCAGATGCCGTGTCAACGTGGGCAAGTTCAAGGGTCGATTTGGACGTGTGCTGCGGTCAGGCAACGGGTGGGTGCAGCTGCGCCTCGACAACTCGAACGAAAACACAGCAAAACGCGCGTATGAGCTGACGCTGCTGGAAGACATGGACACGATCAAGCAACTATACGCAAAGAGCATGGCGAAAAAGCGGGAGCAAGGCAGCACGGGACGAGATGAGGACGAGGAAGAAGATGACGAAGAGGGTGATGATGGTACTCGTAGTGGGACGGAAGACAACATGACTGCAGAGCAGACAGAAGATTCTCAGGGAGAAGAAAGTGGAGGGAAGCGATCGCGTCGCCTTGCCAGTCGGAACAACTACGGCATCTCCTGGATCGAAAAGAAGGTGTGGCTTCCTCACCGTAAAGGAGTCGGAATTGTGAAGAGGGCGGACCGAGAGACGTGCACGGTCGAGATTGTTACGTCGAAGGTGCTTAAGGTGTACAAGAAGAAAGATCTTGAGCTGCTCGACGAAGAGGCTGCGAAAGCTGGAAGAGGGCAGAGAAACCGAAACAACGCCAAAGCAGCTAAAGACAAGCTCGGACTACCTGAAGGTGTCGTCCTCATGGGAACTACTGCTGCGAGATACGCTCAATTCCAAGATCAAGTCAAGAAATTCATCATGCGCCGACGCGAGAAATTTAAGAAGCGCCCGAATCTTCTCGGATGGAAGGCCGAATTTGAAGCGAAGCTTCGAAGCAGTGACATCCGAGACAAGGAAGACCCCAGCGTGGTTGACTTGGTAGTTGTGCCGCAGTGCGAGATTTGTGGAGTCGAGAAAGAGGTTCGTATCTCTCCACGTCGTCCACTTTTTCGAATATCTCTCGGCTGATTCGCGTTTGTGTTTTTGCAGGAGCTGAACGGCGAGTGCTGGAACTCTAGCTGTCCTCGATGCGTGAACTTCGACGTCGACAACTTCGAACTCACTGACGGTACGTTAGAAGCCGTCTCGTGATCCTATATGCATAGCTATAAGTCTTATGGCAGCTGCCTGATTATTCCAGACTCGTATGCAAGAATGCCGATCCTGCCAATCCCGTCCGAAAGGATCACCAACACGGTGTGCCTTCGCGCGGCCGATTCGCAACGGAAGCGCAAGCGGCGCCAGAATGTTTCTCCCCATGCCGGTGACGGGTCTGCCCAACTTGGTATTGATGATACCACCCCGGTGCAGCGAAGTCTGAAACGTCAAGGGAGCGCCGACAGCATCAGGTCAGAATCCAAGAAGGCGAAGAAAGATGGCGTCAAGTCCAAGAAGCCTAAGTCCGACCCGAAGAAGAGTAAGAAGAGTTCCGGAAAGGCAAGTCCTACGGCGATCCACAGCGAAGTCGCTGAGGCGAAGAAAGCTTCATCGTCGAAGAAGTCAAAACCGGAGGGTGACAAGGGCTCACCTGGAAGGGCGCTGAGCTCCTCTGACCATTCCGCTGAGTCGACTGGGGCTTTCCGACCCCAGTACGACAGTGTCTTTTCGAGGTAAGTGGGCTGAGCATTTGGATGCTCCACACTGGGTCGTATTGTGTGCGCGACTAGAATTTGCAATCGATGAATATAACATGCGTCCGTCAGATTATGAACGCGGGTTTCGGTTCGTGTGAGCCCTCCATCCGAAGCCACGCCTTTGATGGGAGATGAACCGAGTGCGATTGGGGTATCTTTTTCTCCCGCTCAGCTGCTCCAATCGCATCTGAGGTGCTGAAGACGAGTGCTTGGGTCTGGGTGGGTCGAGCCGCGCTAATTTTACTGGCTGAAGGACTGGCCTCAGCCTGGGCGTGTTCTCGTCACTGCGCACCTCGGAACACAAACCAGCGAGTACCCAATCACTTTCTCGACAGTGTTGGGCAGACGTGGTCCGGCCACATTCCTCATCCGAGTGGAGGCGTACCGGTCCAGTCCCCATGGGCGGTGAGAAGAGTGCAAAGTCGACTCGATCGGTGCGAGAGAAGAGCGCGCGCTACTCGATCCGAGAGAGCGACAGCGTCGACACTGATGCGACAGCTGCGACAACAACGCGGCCGACGCGCGACAAAAGCACCCGTCACTCTATCCAGGTGGTCGACTCGAGTTCGAACGTCAAGTCGACCCGGTCGGTGCGGGAGAAAAGCGCCCGCCACTCGATCCACGCGGACACTTTCGACCCAGCCGATGACCCAACGAGCGATAGTGCGATTGGCAAGGCTGTACCTCCCTCGACGTCGGCTGGGGCGGGCAAGAGCGAGCGACGGCTGCTGCGGAAGAGCAGCAGTGCCAGCTTACTCGACGTGGACGGCACTGCGGATGACCCGGGCGCCCACAAGCTACGGCGAAACAGCCTCCGCGAGCTAACGGTGGAGGAAGCCGCAGTGCTGAAAGACAAGCACGAGGCTGAGAAAGGCAGCATTCGGTCCAAGCGCCATTCGCGGAGATCGAACGGGCGCGGCAGCGTGTCTCGGCTCGATACTCAGGTCTCGCTCCCGCCGTTGACTCCGAAGACAGGACGAGAGTCTTCACAGCCCTACGTCGAGCAGAACCGTTCGAAACGCCGAAAGCGGGCGGGCGATATTGAGCTTCAACGGAAGCCAACCGTCGATGTCGTTGTCAAGTATCAATGTGCGTGGAAACACTGGCGGAAAGCGAAAAGGCTGGGTTGACACTGACCGTACATCGTTGATTGCGACAGTGGGACAGACCGAATTGAAGAAATTCAAGCTCTGCTTCAGCCATATTGATCTCGAGTACGCTGTTTGTGGGATGCTGTTCACTTCTCGGTCTGTGGCCAAACGGTGCTAACGTCTGTACGTGCAGCTCGAGTGGGTCTATTGACTACGACGAGTTCTTCGAATTCATCGACGAGCGCAAGACGCCGTTCTCCGAGGGGCTCTTCCGATTGATCGATGCGGACTGCAACGGCTCGGTAGGCTCCCAGCACGGCTGCTGCACTGCTGATTGACGGACTGGATAACTGAAACTCTGCGTGGTGGCAGATCGACTATGAAGAGTTTGTGCACGCCATGGTCTTGTACTGTATGTACACAAGGGACGAGATTCTACAGTGTGCGTCTGGCGCGGTTGTCCTTGGCTCGCAAGCGCAAAGACTCATGACTTACATGTATCCTTTCCCTGCGTGTAGTCGCATTCGATACGTTCGACCCCGGCAAGACTGGCGCGATCGGTGAGAAGGAGTTCAAGCGCCTCGTCAGTTCCGTTAGCGACGGGACGCCAGCCTTCCCGGGCAACTTCAAAAGCGCGCTGAACGAGTTTGATAAGTGAGTCGCCCGAAGTGCTTGGTGTTGTGTCTCAAACACACCAGCATGTGGCTTACGTACGCTGCCTTTGCCGTTTCTACACAGAAACAAAGATGGCGTGATCGACATTGAAGAGTTCAAAGTGCTCAACAAGCGATACCCGATGCTGCTTTTCCCGTGCTTTCGGTTGCAAGACCGCATGCAAAAGTCCACGCTTGGAGAGAACCACTGGCACAAGCTCCACAAGCGACTGTACGACCGGCTCAAACAAGAAAACTACCAGGTGCGGCTGTGGCGTGCTGGGCTTGTGGATTACTCGCAGAGCCTCTAACGCTGCACTTCTCACGTGTTCCACCTTCGCAGCGGAAACACAACGGCGCGCTGCCGCCCCTGGGTGTCGTCGGCAGCATCCGCAAGTTCCTAGGCATGGATGGCCGCGATATTTACGTACCCTAACACCAAATCGAACCATCGAGGATCGCCACGTCGCTATGGACTCGAGGTTCCCACTTGCCACAAGCTCTATTAAATACGGCTCCTCTGCTACCTCCGCCTTCTTCACACGCACTGCGCTTGGCTCACTCCTTTCAGTGGCGACGGCTCGACGACAACGTTCCGCTGGGCGACGTGGAGCTCACCTGGATCATCTCGATCGGGTAGATGGGCTTGCCGTCGGCCACGTACGAAAAGTAGACGGTCGGCTCGGGCCCGCGCAGCGGCAGCGACGCGACCTGGTCGGCCTTGCACCACGTCGCGCCGGCGCTCTCGTAGTCCGGGATGGACTTGGGCAGCTGGTCGCAGTCGAGCGGCTCGGCGTAGAAGATGAAGCGCATGCGCACGTAGGCGCTGCCGCCGCGGTCTTTCTTCGGGTGGTACTCGATCTTGATCATGCCCGTGACGCGGATGTCGATGCCGGCCTCCTCCTTGGTCTCTCGGATCGCGGCCTGCACGGGGTTCTCGCCGCTGTCGATGCGCCCGCCGGGCAGCCAAAAGCCCGAGTTGGCAAACTCCTGCACGAGCAGAAAGCTGTTGTACTTGCGGTTGTGGCACACCACGAGCGCGAACGAGTAGAGCGTGCTCTCGCCCATGTGGAACTCGCTGGTCATCTCGCCGCGCCCGGGCGGGCCGTGCGCGTTGTGGAGGTGCACCTGGAAGGGCCCGCGCGTGCCCTGGCGGCAGATCGGACACGTGAGGTCGTCGCGGTTCTTCTCGTTGATGTGGTAGAGCGGCGCGTGGCGCCAGAGCTCGTCCTCGGTGAAGCCCGACTTGGCGCAGATCGGGCACGTGTAGCCGCCGTGGTACGCGGACTGGTTGTCCGGCCCGGCGCCGATGAAGCGCATGACGCGGTGGACGTCCTCGAGCGCGCTCGTGACCATGGACGCGCCCTCCTGGAAGCACTCGTAGCGCCCGCGCGGGTGCTCCACGAGCTGCGAGCTGAAGACGCAGAGGAAGAGCTGCCGCGAGATCGTGCGCACCATCTTGATCACGGGCAGGATCCGCGAGGACGGCAACCCGGCCGCGCGGAAGAGCACGGCGTCGAACGGCGACGCCGCTTTGCTGCGCGCGTGCGTTTGTAAAAGCTGCTCGCGGATCTCGGCGTCGCGCAGCACGGCGAGCTCGGTGATGAAGCCGTTGGCCGTGAACGCCTGCACGCACGCGTTGTCCAGCGAGTCCAGCGGCACGTCGTGGTGCGCCACGTTGCGGATCACGAGCGCGCGCTTCATGGCCGAGAGACTTGGGCGGAAAGCGGTGAGCTCCTCCGAGCATTCCGTGAGGAGATCCACCAAGAACAGAGGGGATCCGGTTCGTAACAGCTGGGTATCACATCAAGGCCATCAGATTAGGCTAGGCTTGGTCAACTGTTTCAACTGTGTTTTTGTGGACCACGACGATTAGCCTTGGAACACGAAACGACGCCGATCCCGATCACAACAGTGCCCCCGCCCACGCCACATCGATAAACCATGAGCGACGACGAGCTGGACGAGCTCGAGACCAAGGTGCGCTCCCCGTCTCTAGCCTGTATCTCTCTCGTGTCGCTGGGAGGTTCCTGACGGTGGCTGCTGTGGTGCGTTGTGGTGGGCCCCAGCTCGAGGACCTCACGCGGCAGAACGACGTGCTGCGGCAGGAGAACGAGCTGTTCGAGTCGTATTTGCAGCGCCACGCGCAGGCGCTCGCGGGCAGCGACGACGAGGACGGCGCCAAGCGCGACGACAAGGACGGCAAGGGCAAGGGCCCTGGCCCCGGCGGTCCCGGTGGCGGCGGAGGCGGAGGCGGCGGGGCCGCCGGGCGGGCGCGGCGCGCACGCGCGCAGATGACGCTCACGATGGACCAGAAGAACGACATTTGCAGCACCGAGCTCGAGGCCGCGCAGAAGGAGCTGGAGGAGACCAAGCGCACGAGCGAGCGGCTGATCGACACGCTGCGCGCGGTGCTCGAGGAGACCGACATCCGCATCGCCGAGCTCAAGAAGGACGCGTACGAGTTCAAGCGCGACATCGTCGTGGGCGCCGAGAACTTCCGCACGGGCAAGACCATCGCCGAGAAGATGATCCGGTACATGGAAGAGAAGCTGCGCCAGAAGGACGCCGTGATCGAGAAGCTGCGGCTCAAGAACGCGACGCTCAAGAGCCAGGCGCAGAAGATCGACGCGCAGCTGCGCCACAAAGAAGAGATGGGCGACGCGCTCCACTACATCGACTTTCACCAACTGCAGATCGAGAACAAGCAGTACGTGGCCAAGATCGAGGAGCGCAACGACGAGCTGCTCAAGCTCAAGCAGACCACGGGCAGCACGGTGCAGGTGCTCAACAGCCTCAAGAAGAAGCTCCAGGAGCTCATGGAGGAGAGCACGTGGCTCCAGAACGAGATCCAGAGCCGCACCGAGCTCAACGAGAAGATCCTCGAGGAGATCGCGCAGATCGAGGAGCTCAACCTCAAGGACAGCCGCAAGGTCCACAAGATGCAGACCCAGCAGGGCGCCGAGCCCAACAAGGACATGCCCCAGGTGAGCCTTTGCTGTGCGGAAATGAGGGAAGGACACAACTGACTCAAAGTTTGTGTGTCGTAGATTCTCGACTATGTGGCGCAAAAAGCCAAGGGCTACTCGCTCCAGGAAGAGATCAAGAACTACGAGCGCAAGGTCGAGATCGCCGAGCGCGCGGTCAAGCTCCAAAAGTCCAAGCTGCGCCGCCGCGACAGCAACTGACCGTGCCTGCCATACGTGGCACACATGCGACACGTGTAATCCACGGGGTCGCTCGCTGTGAGGCGGCGTCGCGAATCAGCTTCGTTGGCCCGCTGTCACTCGAAACAGGGCCGTGTTATGCACAAGTGGATGTACCCATATATTGATTTACGGATCGACTTTCTATATAAAGGGATAACCATAAACCATGTCCGTATACTACACGCGCTTCGTTGACTCTCGCTTGACAAATGCGCTGACGATGCCGTCCACGGACAAGCGCCGCAGTGCGGCGGCCGTGGCGCCGGTGTCGCTGCAGGCCCAGTACGACGCGCTGCTGGACGCTTACTACGCGCTGGACGCGGGCATCCAGTCTCCGGACAGCGCCACGCCGGCTGTGGGCCGCGCGCAGCGGTTGTTGGAGCTACAATCTCAGCTCGCGCAGCTCAGCGCCGCGCAGGGCGAGCTGCGGCGCGCGCTGGGCCACTATGAGACGGTGGTCACGTGGGTCGAGGCCCACGAGGCTCGTGAGAAGGAGCAGGCGGAGGTGGCCGCGGCGGTGGCGACGGCCGAGCCGCCTGGCGCGTTAACGGAGACCGTGGACGCTGGGGACGTCGCGGAGGCTGCGCCGACCGCCGCGGCCGCCACAGCCGAAGCGATCCCCGCGCGGCTGCGCGCCGTGCTCGCGGAGCTCAAGATCAACGCGCTCGCCAACATGTCGACGCTCCACTTCCGCGCGGGCGACGCCAAGACCGCGATGGCGCAGCTGCTAAAGGCCAAGCAGGCGATGCGTGCGCTGCAGGCGACGCCCGAGATCACCGCCACCGTCGACAGTGAGCCGCTGGAGGACCGCAGCGAGCCGCGACGGCAGCTGGAGGCAGCGCTGGCGGCCAACTACGCCGTGTTGCTGCGTGCGAAAGGAGCGATCGAGGACGCGGCGGTGGCGGCCGAGGCGGCGCTGCGGCTCGCGGGGCCGCCACACGACTTGACAGCCGGCGCCACGCGACGCGAGAGCGACACGACGGTCCCGACGGTCCCGACGGCGCGGCAGCTCGCCGCTCAAGGTGGGTAGGACGCAAAAGGCTAGCCGCGCATGGGGACGCTCACACACTGTATTGCTCTCTAGTGGTCCTCTCGTGTGCGCGTGCCGGGTCGGATCAAGCGCCGCACCGTGCCTCGGACCCGGACGCCGCCGTCCCGAGCGACCCGGTCATCGCCGCACGGTGCCATAACAACGCGGCGCTGCAGTGCTTTGAAGGCCGCGACGTGGACGCCGCGCTGCGCCACTTGCTTTCCGCGTACCGCGCGATGTCGGCGATGGCGACGGCAACACCTGACAGCGGATCCCCACGCGACGAGCGGCTCGCGGCGACGCTGCGGTACCACATCGGCCGAGCGCTCGCCGAGTCGGGCGCCACGGTCGCACTGCCGGGCGATGCAGCAAATGAGCCCGTGGACGCGCGGCGGTGCGTCACGCTCACGCTCGAGAGCGCGCCCGACCCGCTTGTGGGTGTCCTCGCGCGCGCGGCGCTCGCGGAGCTGGCGTTCCACGAGGGCGACTTTGTCTCGGCATCGGATACGCTCTCGGGCGCGTTGGAGGAGCTCAAGGAGCTGACCACAGAGCCCGACGAGTCAGCGCAGCCGCTGAGCGTATCCAAGCAGGCGCTGGTCAAGGTCCAGGGCTCCCTGGAGAGCTGGCTGGGCAACGCGCTGCTCGCGGCGGGCCAAGACGAATCCGCCGAGGCGGCCCACGAGCGCGACCTCGAGCTCGCACTCGAGAGCGAGGACCTCCACGCGCAGCAGCGCGCGCTGCGGAACCTCGCGCTGCTCTACAGCGCCACGCAGCGCTTCGCAGAAGCCGCGACGCTGTGGCGCGAGGCGCTCGAGGTCGCCACTGTGCTCGCGAGCCCGCGCGACCAGATGGCCGCTTGTGGCGCGTTGGGCAGTGCGCTCCACGCGCTCGCGATCGTGGACGCCGCGAGCGGAGACCACAGCGAGCTACTGGCGGCGCCCGAGAACGAGCCGCGCGCGCTGTTCCTTAAGCAGCGCGCGCTCGCCGCGGAGCTCGCGGACCTTGAGGAGCAGACGCGCGCGCAGCAGGCAATCGTGGGCACCTTCGAGTGGGCGCCGCGCGCCGAGGAGCTGGAGAAGCGGCTCGAGGCCTGCGATTTGCTCCTGCGGCTCAGCGAGCAGCTCGGCGACGCGGCGCTGCGGGCCGACGCGTGCCGCGCGCTCGCGAACGCGATCAACGCGCAGCTGCGCCGGCTCGAGGAGCGCGGCGCGCGCTTCGCCGAGGCCATCGCCGGGCTCACGGCCAAGCGCAACGCCGTGCTGCAGAAGCTCCGCGAGGCCGCGAGCCAGGCGGCGAAGGAGACCCCAGCGCGCGGGCCGCGACGCCAGGCGCTGACGCACGTGGACGTCGTGGCGCAGCCGTTCGTGTGAGGTCAGAGCGAAGCGTGGATCATGTTTATATAGTTGTATTGGGGCATACGAGCGCGAGCGGGGGGTGGACTGTTTAAACGAAGGTCTCACTTTTTCGGGGGCGCCTTCTTCTTGTCGCTCGAGCAGAGCACTTTGAACGAGCAGCTGAGGTTCTTGTCCACGCACAGGATCGCGCCGGCGTTGTCAAACTCGTTGCAGTAGTTGGGCGCCGAGAAGATGGTCACGAGCCGGCGCTCGGCGAAGAACTCGTAGCCGTCCGACACGACCTGGTGGGCGCGGCAGACGAGGTCCAGGTCGTGCGTCTGCAGGAACTGCTCCACCACGTCGGCGCCGAAGATGTAGGACACGCCGCGGTCGCTCTCGGTCCAGCCTTGGCTGTCCGGGTCCGGGTCGGCCCACAGCAAGTCGCACAGCAGGCCCTAGAGGAAGCGAGCACCACATATTAGTCGACGATGGCCTGGACAGGAGAGCCAACCAGAACACCAGTTACCTCGTCGGGCACGTCCGTTGGCCGCCGGATGTTGCGGATCTGGTCGAGTGTGTACAGGTCTGGCGAGAGCCCGCCGTGCGTGCAGAAGATCTAGGTCATCAGAGCAAAAGCAGCTGAGTGGCGCTGTTCTGGGGGTTTAGACGCTGGAGCAGATACAAGGCGTGAGTACCTTGCCGGCGACGACCGCGGCCACGGGCATACAGTTGAAGCAGTCGCCGAACGTCCGCCAGAGCTTGACCGAGTAGCGGCGCTTGCACTCGTCGTAGAAGCCGTAGATGCGGTTGATGGACGCGCACTCGTGGTTGCCGCGCAGCAGGAAGAGGCGGTTCGGGTACTTGATCTTGTACGCAAACAGCAGGCAGATCGTCTCGATGCTCTGCATCGCGCGGTCCACGTAGTCGCCCAGGAACAAATAGCTCTTCTCATCGGGGAAGCCGCCGATCTCAAAGAGCCGCAGCAGGTCCGAGTACTGGCCGTGCGTGTCGCCGCAAATGTTCATGGGCGCCGGCACCTCCAGCAACGCCGGCTGCTCCAGGAAGATCTACATCATGCCACCGCCGTAAGTTTCCAGCATGAGGCGACATCGAGGTTAGCAGTAGAGGTTTAGCGTACCGATCGGGCCTTGCGGCAGAGCAGCATGACCTCCTCGCTCGTGAGGTCCGTGACCTCAGTCTGCGAGGGCTTGTCCTGGAGCGTGAGCAGCTTCTTGATGACATTGTCCACGACCGCGAGGCTGGAGTCGGCCATGGCGACGTTCTCGGCGGGCGACGCGAGCGGCAGCACGCGCGTCACGGTGGGCGAGCGAGCGAGCGAGCGCGCGCCTGGGCACCAAAGGAATCAGGCAACAACAACGACACAGCGCGCAGCGATCGAGCTGGCGACACGCCACAGCGACAGCCAGAGCAGCCACACGCAACCGGAAAATAGACCATCGCGCGTCGTCCAGAGGAGAGGCGCGTGGGCGCGGAAACCGCGGCGCGCTTGAGCGCTATTCTTGCCGTTGTCAACAGCCCCTCCAGATGGGTCCATACAATTCTCCACAGAGTGATGGTCTATGTAGGAGCTGACCTCGAAAGACCGTCACTCTGTTGGGTTCTGTATTTTGTGTCGCCTCTCAAGTCTTGTTGACGCAGCTGACGTGGAAAACGAGAAAAGAGATGGGGAGATCGTGACTACCAAGAAGTCAAAGTTGTTGTGTTGTGGCACCGGACTTTTGCCAATATCGGGTGATTTTTTGTCATTTTTTCCAAGATAGGACGCAAAGTCCAAATTAGGGTGCAGTTTTGACTTTCTCGCCAAGATAGGGTGTTTTCCTCATATTCGCCCAATTGTTGACAGATAGCACGAAAATGGACATTGGTCCCCACATTTCGGTTTCAAGCGCACCACGAGAACGAAGTGTTGAACACAAGGGCCGGTACCAAAACACTGGCAAGATCAGAGCTATCCGGATTTGTGCGCCGCGACGAGAGCGATGAGTGTCGCGAGCGCTCAACCAGCTCACAAAGTCAAGCTTGATCTTTATTCTTACTGCACCCTATCTTGGCGAGAAAGTCAAAACAGCACCCTAATTTGGACTTTGCGTCCTATCTTGGAAAAAAAGACAAAAATCACCTGATATTGGCAAAAGTCCTGTGGCACCGGCACGCCAGTTTTTGGGTTGGGGGAATGGACAGGCCACAACCTACTGACCTAACGCCGCCCCTGACAGTGGCGCGTCACCAGCACGCTCGCCCACCGTACTCCCCGCGACACAACAAAAGTAGTATGGATATTTGTATAGTTTCCTACTAAGTACGGTATTCTTCACTTTCTTTTTCTCCGGCGGTCTGTGTGGGTGGGCTTGTCGACGCCGCGCGGCTCACTTGCTCGGCTCCGCGATCCGACCCAATCGCCCGCCGACGCCGCGACAACGAAGCAGTCGCATTTCCAACAACAGCACAAATCGCATTCCCCAATCTGCGCGGTCCCCTGCGATCCAACTAACCAACGAATCCGAATCCCAACTCCCCCAACGTTGGCCCGTTCCCAACAAGATCCAACTCCCAACAAGCTCCACCAACAAAGAGCTAAGCTCCCCACTTTTTAAAGTGATCCCGACGCCATGAAGCTCTACAAGCGGGAGGTGCTCCAGGACGTGTGGTCGCAGTTTTTGGCGCTGAGCCTGCTGCTGGCGCTGTCGGTGGACTCTTTGAACCCGGTGAAGGCCGTGTCGGGCTTTCTGGGCGTGCCGCCGTACTACTGGGGGCTCGCGTCCTTCTTCACGATGCTCGGCGTGCTCTGGCACAACCTCAGCGACGTGATCTACCGCTCGGCGCGCGTGTTCCTCAACAGTGTGCTCAGCATCTCGTTCAAGAGCATCGACGTGGTCGGGCTCGACAACATCCCAAAGGAGGGCCCCGTGATCTTCACGGGCAACCACGCCAACCAGTTTGTCGACGGGCTCACGGTCATGATGACGAGCCCGCGCAAGGTCGGGCTGCTCATCGCCGAGAAGAGCTGGCACCGCCCCGTGATCGGCGACTTTAGCCGCATCATGGGCTGCATCCCGGTCGTGCGCCCGCAGGACTCGGTCATCCCGGGCGTCGGCCAGATCAAGCTGCGCGACGCGGCCGAGGCGGCGCTCGCGATGGCGCAGGCCGCCGAGGCGCTCGCCGTCGCCGGTGACAGCGAGGCGCCCGCGGCGGCGCCCACGCACTACACGGTGCTGGGCGAAGGCACGCAGTTTACGGCGCAGGTCACGCCGGGCGACCAGGTGCGCTTCCAGGGCAAGCAGGTCAAGGACAGCGGCGCGCCGGTCAAGATCGTGCGCGTGGTGAGCGACACGGAGCTCGTGGTGGAGGGCGTGCTCAAGGACGGCGCCGACAAGCCCGTGCGCGAGGCGGCGCCGTTCGGCATCTTCAAGAAGGTGGACCAGGCCGTGACGTTTGCCAAGGTGTACACGCACCTGAACCGCGGCAACTGCATCGGCATCTTCCCGGAGGGCGGCTCGCACGACCGCACGGACCTGCTGCCGCTCAAGGCCGGCGTGGCGATCATGGCGCTCGGCGTCAAGGACAAGTACAACGTGAACGTGCCCGTGGTGCCCGTGGGGCTCAACTACTTCCGCGGCCACCGCTTCCGCGGGCGCGTGACCGTCGAGTTTGGCACACCCATCACGGTGGACGACCAGCTCATGAAGACGTACCGCGAGGACAAGCGGCAGGCGTGTAACGACTTTTTGCACCGCGTGGAAGAGGGCATGCGCGCCGTGATCGTCACGGCGCCCGACTACAACATCTTGCAGCTCATCTTCACGGCGCGGCGCCTGTTCCAGCGCTCGGGCGTGCGGCTCACGGTCAAGGAGACCCAGGACCTGAACCGCCGCTTCGCCGAGGGCTACAAGATCCTCAGCGCGCTGCCCGAGGCGCAGGAGGACCTCAAGGCGCTCCACAAGACGCTGGACGACTACAACCACACGCTCAAGCTCATGGGGCTCAAGGACCACCAGGTGCCGTTCATCGCGTGGTGGAGCCTCCACGACGTGATCGGCTCTGCGCTGTACGGCGCGCTGATCTTTGCGCTCGCGTCGATCCCGTCGTTCGTGCTGAACGCGCCCGTGGGGCTCGTCGCGCGGTACGTGGCGTCGCAGGAGCAGAAGAAGGCGCTCGCCGGCTCCAAGGTCAAGGTCGCCGGCCGCGACGTGGTGCTGAGCAAGAAGATCGCGTTCTCGATGGTGGCCGTGCCCGTGCTCTGGCTCACGTACGGCGTCGTGCTCGCGCTCGTGACCGACTGGTACTGGTCCTCGATCATGCTGCTGCTGCTGTCGTTCCCGCTGTTTTCGTTTTTCGGCGTGCGCAGCGTCGAGGCCGGCATCATCGAGCTCAAGACCGTGCGCCCGCTGTTCTACCGCTTGCTGCCGCAGTACCGCGCGACGCAGGACGAGCTGCCGATGCGCCGCGTCGCGCTCCAGAAGCAGGTGCGCGCGTTCATCAAGAAGTACCGCGCGGCGCTCGGCCCGCTGGCCGAGTACAACGCCATGGACTGGCACGCGTTCATGCACGAGCAGCGCGCGCTCGAGGCCGCGGCCCACAAGCGCGCCAAGCAGGCCGAGGCCGAGGCCAAGCGCCTGCTGGCGCCGGACCAGCCCTCGGAGACTCCGGCTTCGGACCAGGCGCCGCCGTCGGCGTCCTCCAACGGAGCGGCCCCGGAGACAGCGGGCAAGGCGTCGCCGCCCACGTCGTCGTCGTCGTCGCGTAAGACCAGCGACGGGGACGAGGACGCCGAGGCGGACGTGCCGACGCCGCCAGCGACCATCACGCGCGACCACGACCTGAGCTTCTTACGGCGCTCGAACAAGTCGGTGATCGGGCTCGCCGGGCTGGACCGCTCGATGACGTGCCCGCCGGGCTTTGAGGAGGCGCTGGAGAAGATGGAGCGCGCGCGCGCCGCCACGGACGCCAAGTGAGCCCGAGGCCACGAAGTGTTGCATCTTGAGTAGCAGTAAAAGTAATTCCCCATCTACATCATCACTATCGCATGACAGATTCCTTTTCATTCATTCGTTTCATTCATTCACAAGTGTACACTTACAGGCAGCTTGGTAGGTAGGTCGATCGTTGTCTCTCTACTAGAGAGTCTCTAGCGAGTTGTCAGCTTACGCGAGGTCCTCGTCGACGAGGAACGTGTTGAGCTTGGAGCCCGACCCGTTCTTGCTGAAGATCGAGCCGCGGCGCAGCGACGCGATGGCCTCCTCGCGGTCCTTGGGGCTCAGCTGGTGGAGCAGCTCGAGGATACCGGCAACCGCGGCCTTGGGGTCCTGGAGTCCGAGCTGCACGACCTGCGTGGTGGTATTCTCGCGCTTGAGGCCGAGCAGGCGCGTCTGGATCCAGTCCTTGTCGCTTGCGAACCACAACAGCACGTCCTTGTCGCCGGCGGCCCACACCTCGGCGACCGACACGTTCGTCTGGCGCGTTACGCGGCCAGCATTCACGGCCTCGGTGAACCACGACTTGAGGTACTGCTCGGCGTCCTTGAAGCCCACCTTGCCCGACGTCGCGGCGCCGAGGTCGCGGCGCAGCTTGAACTCGGCAAGCTGACGCTTGAGGCGCCAGTAGAAGAACGTACGCGCGTTCTTCCACTCGACGACCTCGCGGATGCAGCTCTTGGCCTTCATGCGACCGGGCGTGTCGTGGAGATCGGCGAACTCGGTCGCGACCTGCACGTAGATCGGCAGCAGCGTGTTCTCGCGGTTCTTGATCTCGCGCTGGATCTTGGGCTCCTCGCGCTCGCGGTCCTCGGGCGCGAGCGCCGCGAGCTGCTGCTGCAGCGCCTGGAGCTTGGCGTCAAGGCGGTGCATGGTCTCGAGAAGCTGCTTCTTGCGGTACTTGATCTCGATGAGACCAGCCGGCTCGAGCACGCCACCACGGCCCTGCGGGTCGGCGTACATCTCCATGATGCCCTCGTTGATCGTCGGGTCGACGACCGCCCAGGCACCACCACGAAGCTCAGCGAACGGCGGGATGTACACAAACACGGGCTGCTCGTAGTTGACAAGACCGTCAACGATAGCGGCACCAAACTTGAGGACTTCGTCGAACATGTCGCGCTGGCCACCCGAGAAACCACGCCAGTTGGCGAAGATGAAGAGCGGGAGGTCCTCACCCTGGAAGTCGCGGATCGCCGTCGCCGTCTTGTGGGCTGAGTCCGGGAACCAAACCTGACCGGCCTGTTGCACGAGGTTCTCCTGCGTCGCCGGCGAGGCCGGGTCGGCGGGCACGATCTTCTCGGAGGTGCGAACCTCCGTGATGACCACACCACACGGGATACCACCAAGACGAGCACGGCCGACAACGACGCTCTTGGCCCAGCCGTCGAGCGTCTCGCGGAACGAGGACTTGTCCATGAAGCCCGAGAGCCACTGGCCCGTGGTCTCGTCCACCTTACCAGCCAGCAGCGCGCGCGGGTCGTACTGCGTACCCTTGTCGGTGGGGTGGAACTCGATCGGACGCTCGATCTGGTCGAGACCGGCAATGTCGCGGATCGGCAGCGGGCCACGACGCACGGCCGGCACGAAGCTGAGCCACTCGATGATGGAGTAGACACCGTGGAGGTGGTTCTTGGCCGACATGTGCGTGACACCGTTCGTGTGCATGATCTTGACACCACCAAGCTGGTCGTTAGACGTGTACACGTCCTTGCCCATGAGCTTGTTCAGCGCCTGGTAGCCCGTCAGGATGATCGGCGAGTGCGTCGTGTTCTGGATGGTACGCTGACCAAGACGCACCAGGTAGGCACCAATGCCGACACTGCGGCCGCACGCGTACGTGAGCGTGAACACTTCCTGGTAAGCGCGCGAGGTCTCACCAGCGATCGTACCACTGCCGCGCAGACACTCGACACCCAGGTCGGTCTCGCGACCGACGATGTCCGTCACCACGTAGCGCTGCTCGCCGGCGCTCGTCACGCGGAGCTCGGCGTTCACGGCGCCCTGCGACGAGAGCTTCTCGTAATCCTCCTGGGTGAGGTAGAGGTACTCGAAGCCCTTGGTCGGGTTGTTCTCGTCCTTCCAGCAGATCTTGTAAAGGTTCTTGATCGACTCGGCCATGCCGATGCGGGCACCAGCGTTCGCCGAGAAGAAGAGGCGCGGAATGCCCTTGTCACGCGACAGCTTGGACGCGAGCTCGAACAGACGGTCCTCCAGCGTGCCGAACGAACCCGCCTTGAACGTGATGTCGTTCGAGATGACGATGATCTCACGACCCTCGGGGAACTCCGGCGTGTAGAGCGTCAGCAACCACGCGACCATACCGATAGTGTTCTGGCCACGCGGGCGGTCCGTCTCCACGAGCGCGTTTCCGCTCTCATCAAGAATGAGCTCGCGGGCGTCAAGGAAGTGGTTCGGGATCGAAACGTTCGACACGCCACCCTTGGTACGCTCGTGCACAAAGCGGCGCCACGAGCGCAGCAGGCTGTGCTCGAACAGCTCGAGGAAGTCGTACACGTAGACCGTGTTCGACATCGCCTTGGCCATCTGGCGCTTCTTGTCGTACGGGAACACAACCGGGTACGGCGTGGTCACCGGCATGCCGTCGAGCTCGCCGTGGACCTCGTCACCGATCGAGGTAAAGATCGGCTCCGGGTGGCCCGCGGCCTCAACGTAGGCTTCGACACGAAGCACGTAGCCCGTCGGGTTCGACGCAATGAGACGCACCGGGATCGGGGCCGAGTCCGCGTTGAAGCGCGCGTTGATCTTGAGCTCGACCTTAGAGATGTTGAGCTGCTCAAGGCGGTCGGCGTAACGCGAAGCCAGGATGCGCATCACACCTTCAAGGTATTGCGGTCCCACCGCAGCCTCCGGGAGGATGTTGAGGAACACGTGGTTGTTCTTCGTCGGCACACCGTTCTTCACGGCCGAGCTGCCAATTGCGAGCTCGAGGGCGTTGAGCGCATCCACGAGCGTACGCTCCGGGCCCGGGTACGCATCGTACTGCGAGCGCGACTTCTCATCCGCACGGTCGAGCTGACGCACAACAGCACGCACGAACACACGCTGGAACGGCTCCGACACGATGTGAGCGTCCGCTGGCTTAGTCTTCGCCAAGTACAAGTGCACGTTCTTGTTGTCCGATGTAAGCGGCACGACGCTGTAGTTGCGGAGACGGCGCAGCTCGAGCTTGTACGCAAGCGGGGCCTCCATGTGGCGCACGATCTTGTCCTCAGCGAAGCCAATGCGACTCGGGAACGTGTAGATACCCGGGTACGAGAGCAGGTCAGCGAGGCCCGACGTGGGCTGCGGACGAATCGCGAACGTCACACGACGGATGTTGTGGTCCTTCAGGTTGTCCGAGATCGACTTGAGGAAGGTCTCTGCCTGCTGCAAGAGCACAGCCTCCTCCGTGCTCTCCTCCAGCAGGATGATGTGCAGCACGTTTACGGGGGCGGTCTTGCTCGCAGCCGAGAGCGACTTCTTGGCGAGCGGGAAGAGCGCAATGAGCTCGTCAAACGCCACCTTCATCTTCTCCAGGTTCTCAAACTTGACGATCGCACCGTGGCGCACCACGTTGGGCGACACATCCGCAACCATGACGGTGAACAGCTCGCCGTTGGGCTTTTCGCCCGAAGCCGTCGGCGACGGCGCCTGCTTCTCCATCGCCGCGAGGTCGTTCTGGCTGCTGTTGCGCTGCTGGCTCGCAAGGCTGGCCAAGTCGTCGTAGCTCTGGTTCGGCTGCACACCGACAGGTAGCACATCGTACACAGGCGACTTGAACTCGAACTTCTTGGCGAAGATCTCGCCGAAGTCCTTCGTCTCCATCGACTCAATCACGTACGAGCGGTAGATACGACGGATGTAGAGCTCCATAGCACAGTCGCGGATCTTCGTGTCGCTGTGGTCGAGAAGACCAATGAGCAGATCGAACAGCGGCTGCGACTGGTCCAGCAGACCCGTGTACTTGGCCGACAGCTCAGAGGGCTGACCCTCAGCGATGATCTCGCGAAGGACCGCCTCGACCTGGTTCAAGCGCTCGCGGTACGACGGCATCTTGAAGTCGATCAGAATCTGACGGGCCTCGAGCGCAACCAGCGAGTAGTGGTTCTCCTTGAACTCGGCGAGGCGCTCAAGCAGCGGCAAGAACGCCGCCGACTTCAGGGCCTGACGCGAGGCCACCGAGGACTCACGCGAGATACGGCGCAGAAGCTGCATGAGAACCTTATTCTTGGTCTCAAGAGCCAGGTGCGATCGCGCAATCGAGAAGACCGACACCAAGTCGCCCGAGTGCTGCTGGCGCAGGCTCAACACGACGTCTTCGATGTTGTGCGAGCGAGCGTACTGGATCTCGACGAGGTAATACTGGTTGATCAGCTCCGTCAGCACCGACTCGAGGGCCGACTCAAGGCCGCGCTTGAACTTGTCGGCGATGTCACGGAGGCCCGCAACGACGTTCTGGAAGTCCGAGGCCTTGCGCTCGTTCTGCAGGGTCGCCTTGTGCTCGTCGAGGATCTTGGTGATCTCAGCGACATCAAGCGAGACCGGCTCGGTGGCGTTCTTGATGAGACTGCGGAAGTGCTGGAGCTTGTCCGTGATCTTGGCGAACACATCGAGCGGGATGCGGCCGGCAAGCGGCGACATGGCTTCCTTGAGCTCCTCAATAGGCAGAAGTGGGTCCGCGAGCGACGCGAATAGGTCGTTCACGGCCTTCTGCGTGAGGTCCTCGGGCACGTAGTAACCTTCCAGGATCGTCTTGAGCGTCGACTGAGCAGCGCGGAGCTTGTGAAGCGACTTAACGCCATTCTTGGAGCCCTCCGAGGCGGGAAGCGCACCAAGGAACGTCTCCGACTTCTTCACACACGACGGGTCGTCGAGCTCCATGGTGGCGATGCAATCGCCAGGCGCAAGCACAGCACCCTCCGTCTTGAGCAGACGGATCACACCAGCCTCCGGCGTAAGCAGGGGCATGTACATCTTCATGACCTCAATCTCCGCGAACGGCATACCGCGGCGAAGACGAGCGCCGTCCTCAACGAGGTAGCGGGCGAGCTTACCAGCAGTGTTGGTGACGAGGCGCGTCGGGTCGTACTCCTTGGTGAACACGCAAGTGTTGCCGTCGAGCACGAGACGCAGGCCCTGCGCCTCCTTGGTGGCGTACGCGACGTGGGACTTGCCGTTGAGCAGGACCAAGAAACCACCGTCCGAGAGCGTGCGGATCTCGACCTGCACGTACGTGTCGTTACAGAAGAGCGTGAACTGGATCGGACCGCTGCGGTAGGCCTTGATGTTGTACTTGATACCTTCGTAGATGAGCTCAAGCGGCTCGTGCTGGGACAGGAAGTCGTTCGACGGCAGCTGGCCACGTTCGAGCTGCTTCACGTACTCTTCGAGACGCGCGTTCGACGCCTGGTACGCCGAGCACACGGCGCCGACGAGCACGACCAAGAGCGGGTCCGGGCGGCCCTGCAGACGCACTTCCTTGTGACGTGAAATACGCTCATCGAGCCACGCCGTGTGGATGCGGTTGTACACGAAGTCGTCCGACTCCATCATGTTGACAATGTACTCGACCGTCGTGTGGATGTCACCACGAATCGAAAGCTCCTTGAGCGCGAGAATCATGTTCTTACGGGCGCGGTCACGCGACGTGCTCCACGAGAACAAGTGGCCGATCTGCGAGTCGGCAAACTCGTGTACCTGGCCCGACGAGTCGACCGAGAAGTAGCCCCACACATCGGGCGTCGAGCGGAAGTTGAGCTCCTTGATGGAACCACTGGTGGGCTGGAAGCCAGCGTTCGGGTCCTCAGCCGTGATACGCGCGGCGATGACGTGGCCGTTCGGCGGCGCCTGCTTCTCGTTCTCGAAGTCAATCTCCGTGCGGCCGAACGCGTCCTTCATGTACAGTCGTCGCACGTCCGGGATGAAGTGCAGCGGGATACCCATGGCCACCTGGAGCTGCGCGGCAGGCAGGTTGACGTTTGTGATCATTTCTGTCACCGGGTGCTCGACCTGGAGACGCGGGTTGAGCTCGAGGAAAAAGAAGGCCTTGCCCTCGTCCTCCGGGAGCTCGCTGAAGAGGTATTCGACCGTACCGGCGTTGACGTACTCGACTTCCTGCGCGAGGCGCGTGGCGGCGCGCATCATCGAGTCCCAGACCTCGGCCGACGGCGCGAGCACGGGGCCTTCCTCGACGATCTTCTGGTGGCGACGCTGCACGGAGCAGTCGCGGCCACTGAGCGCGATGGCGTTGCCGTACTCGTCGGCGAGCAGCTGCACTTCCAAGTGGCGTGACTTGGGCGCGAGCTTCATGACGAAAATGGGCGAGCCGGGGATCTCACCGCGCACAGCCTCCCACGCGGACTGCACCTGGGACTCCTCGAGCACCTTACGGATGCCCTTGCCGCCGCCGCCCTCGCTGGCCTTGATCATGACGGGGAAGCCGATGCGCTTGCAGTGCTCGAGGCAGTGCTCGTAGTCCTGGAGCTCGGCGGCCTTGTAGGTGGCGTCGGGGATCGTGCCTTCGGCCTTGTAGTCGACGTTGATGCCGTCGCCGTTCCAGGCGATGGTGGGCACGCTCGCGCTCTGCGCGATGATGGTGGAGCCGATCTTGTCGCCGAGCGCGCGCATGGGCTTGGACGGCGGGCCGATGAACACGATGTTGCTCTGCAGCAGCGTGTCGGGCAGCAGCGGGTTCTCGCTGGCGTGGCCCCAGCCGGCCCAGACGGCGTCCACGCCGTAGCGCTCGGCGATCTCGACGATGAGCGCGACGTTGGCGTAGTTGTTGTTGTTGGCGCCGCCGGGCACCTCGACGACCTGCTCGGCCATGCGGATGTACTCGGCGTTCGCGCGCAGGTCCTCGGGCGTGGCCATGACCACGAACGTGACCTTGTGCTCGTCCGCGAACATCTCGTAGGACCACTGACGGATGCTGCGGATGGCCTTGACCGCCGAGATGCCGTTGTTCGCGATCAGCACCGACTTGATCGCGCGCTTGCCCTGCAGCTCGGCCACGTACTCGTCCACGCTCGCGAACGCGCGCGGGTGGCTGTCGCTGCGCTCGCGGCGCGCGCCGGCGTCGCCCAGGCCCATGGTGGTCGTACTCGTCGTGGTGCTCGTCGTGCTGGAGCTCGTGGCCGCGCCCGAGCCGATTGTGGAATGCTCCGTCTCCGCCATCCTCGCTGCCTTTGTTTCCCTTCGCTTTGGTTTCCCTTCCGTTGGTTTCCCCTCGTGTGGCGTTCCTTTCCCCTCCCGTTGGAAAGATGACGCGGTGCGCGGCCGAGATCCGCGGAACTCCCCCGAATAGAGCGCGCTGAGACCTATTTAACCTCACGTTTTGTGAGGTGCAAAGGGCGCGTCGACACACAGAGCGACGTCGAAGCACCGCCAGGGATGACGTCGCCGAGGTGTGACGTAGCGGCCGCCACCGACCGCTGGCTACGCGGGTGACGGTGACGCAGCTTGGGGCTCTTTTCGGCATGAGACACCGCCACGCGCGCTCTCTCTCTCTCTTTCGCCATTGTGGACGAAGTGAAGTGGGTATTCGTATTGGCAGGGAGCGCGCTTCCATGGTTTGCAAGCCGGGCGGCTGGCGTGCGTGGAGTGCCGTCAGCCATTCGAAAACCAGCCATCACACCAGTTCGGCGGAAAATGAGGTCACACACGCCCAGTGCCATCGATGTCCATGGCACCAGTCGTATCCGCCGCCCGAAGATCCAACGCGGTGGGCGAATGTGGGGCCACAGAGTAGACCGTGGTGCCATCATGCCCTGCGATTTCCCCGCCCACTAGGCGTTTAGGACAGGCACGGAATCACGAGCATTGGACTACGGTACATGCTGCCTGGGAATCGAAGGTCTTCTTGCGCACGTGGGTGCATTGGGAGCCGCTCGCTCATCGACGAGCAGCGCATGACGTCACGCGGCGAAGCAACATCCTGGCCGATGACACCAGCGCATCGACAGTGCCACCCTAGCCCCTCTGGCCTATCATCTGCTTCGATCCCTATCACTATTCTGTCTCTGGCAGTACGCGCTGGATCTTGAAGCGTCGTCATCAATCGACGTCACCAAGAGATCCCCCCCCAAGCACCACGATACAGTCACGAAACAACAAATTGGCTGATTTCAATTTTCACAGCAGACGCGGCCCCCCACCAAACGCGAGCGCGTTCTCTCGCTCCTCCGCTTATGTCCTACGCTTTCCGCTTCTTCGGCGCGGCCTTGCCCGCTGTCGCCGGCGCCTTGCGTTTGCCCTTGGCGGCGTCGCCACTCGCGGCCGACGCACGCCCACGCGGCTTCTTCTGGAATTTGCTCACGTCCACATCGTCTTTGTCTCCGTCGGCGTCGCTCTCAGCGTCCGAAGGCGGAGGAAGCCCGTCTTCTCCTCCATCCGCCGGAGCGGCGGCGGCGCGGCCGCGGCCCTTCTTCACCGTTGTCGCGGCCAGCTCGCGCTCCACGACGCCCTGCGACTTGTGAGAGGCCTTGTTGTACAGACGGGTGAACGCGGTCTTGGCCTTGGTGTCGAGGTCGGTGTAGGAGTGGCGCTTGATGCCGGGCATCTTGAAGCTCTCCATGGATTCGGTCAGATCTTCACGACTGATCTCGCAGCTATCCAGCAGCTCAATCACTTCCTCAACGTGCTGGGACGAAACAATAGTGAGATTAATTGTCCGGAACGGGGTAGATGGCGCCAAACGTTAACGAGCGCATACCTCTTCGCCAGAGAGAAGCTTGGTCAGCAGGATCTCCTTCATGAATGGAACGTAATCCATGCGAATGACTATAGACAGAGAATATAGGTTACATGAGAGCTGAGCTTCGCCCCAATTGAGACACGCTGGGCGTACCTTCGCGCGAGCCGGAGGCATGCGCTCTCATTCGAACAGACAGTTCGCTCAACAAGCGCTTGGACTTCAATGCGGTCGAGTTCTTGCCCAACCATCTGCAAACGAACAAAACAAACATGAGTACCTAGGCGCCTAACCAAAGCCGCATCAACATCACTATCGCACCTCGAGAACTCTGGATGGCCAATGAAGCCGGCCGAGTACACACATGCCGCAACATTGAACGCCGCTTGCGTAGTTAACAAGTCCCAACGCTGCTCCATTCGCACATATCGGTTGGCGAGATCGCTGTCGGCGATGAAATCGGCGGCGATAGCCGCAGCTTCGAGCTTCTCATCCGACGTGTTGTGGTTCTGCATGAGACTTTGGATGTAGTTTTCTTGCACCATCAGCGGCATCAAGTCGTAATCAACGAAGAACGCTTCATTGCGTGCCTCGAAGGAAATATCACGTTGGAAAATTTGCTGAGTCGCACTAAAGGGGTTGAGGCGGAGGCTTTCATCCTTGTTGTGCTGCGATGTCGGGTTCACCATGTCATCATACGTGATCTTTGTCGTCGTCATACGCCAACGCTGCATTTGAGTGATGAGCTGACGAATGTCGTTACCACACCGATCGGCCGCTTCTTCGATTGCGTTCTTCTCCATCATCAGACCTTCAAAGCTACCGATCTCCATGAGGCGCTTGCTGATCTGCTGCTTGGTGGGACGACGCATTCGCAGGTCAAACGAGTGGTTCGCAAGAGAGCGAACCTTTTGGCTCTGGCGGTCGTTACAAATACAAATGATCGGCGTCTTGGAGTTCTTGATGAGCTGGATCAATTCGGCGGTACCGCCGCGGTCACCGCCCGACATGCCATCCACTTCGTCCATGATCACAACACGCTTCGCAAGATGGAAACGCTCGTTCGACTTCGTAGGGGCACCAAACTGGATCGCTTGAGTACCAAGCACGTCCTTCAGACCTGTCTGTAGCATCTTCTTGCTTCGCGTGTCACTGGCGTTGAGTTCCGTGCACTCGAAGCCGCACTCCTTCGCAACGAGGGTCGCGATGGTCGTCTTGCCAATACCCGGAGGACCTGACAGCAAAACGGTCTTCGCACCGCGGTTCTCGTGTAGCTTCGCGTTGAACGGGATCTTCTTCGTGTGCTTGACGTGGACGGCGTCCCAATCCATGAGCCACTGCTTCAGCTTCTTCCCCAGCTCAATGTTGCCGATCATGTCGTTGATACTCTTGGGCTTGTACTTGTCGGTCCAGAGCGCATTGTCGTTGAGGGAGCTAAAGGAGGACATGTAAGTCAGTAAGTCAGTAAACCGCGGTTGTGGTTGATGGAATCCAGCGAAGGACATGCACGTACGAGTTCATCTTCTGCTTGCCGTTCGACCCAGGAGCCTGGTTCAGACCCGCCCTGAGCGCGGCCTTGTGCTTCTTCATATCATCAAGTTCCTTCGCCGCAGCACGGTCTGTGATGAGGTTAAAGAACTCACTCTGGCGAAGCACGCGAATGTTCTTGGCGGTCGCTTCTCGGTACTTCGTCCCGACAGTGATGTCGTCTCCATTCTCAAGCTTCTCACCAATAACCAGGTACTTGGTGTTGCGGCTGACAGCGTTGGCGACCGACCCACCGCACTGCTTCACAAGGTGCACCAGCTCGTCGCGAGTGACGTTGTTCATCTTCCCCGAGAACACAAATGTCATACCATCCAGACAACCAGAGCACGGCGGAGGAGGCTTGCCAGACTGCGAGATCTTGATCGGCGCGCTGTCGTCCTCCATGTCCACGTCGCCGTCACCGACCATCTCCTTCTTCACTGGAACCGACGCTGGGACTGGCTTGGTTTCAGTCTTCACTGGATCAGACTTCGCAGCGCGCGGTCGCACGGTGGACGACACTCGCGCCTTTGTCTCGGGGGCAGGCGCCTTCTTCGGTGGCTTTACATCGATAACATCGTCGTCCTCGAATGCGTCGTCGTCCTCGTCCAGCGCACGGCGGACTCGCTTGCGCGGCGCCGGCTTGGTCACCTCGACGACATCGTCGTCCTCGTCTTCGCTGTCGTCCAGGATGACGACGTTCTTCTTTGCGCGGCGCGAGGGCGTCGTACGCACCGGCGACGGAGCGGCCTTCGCGGGTGCAGCTACACGAAAACAACACGGAAAACACCGTTAACCGACCGCCAAGAGCTCGTTTCCGGCCGTTTTTTCGTGCACCTTTCACGGGCGTCGACTGCTTCTTTGCCGGCGCGGCCTTCGCCGTCTCCTTCGCGTCCTTCGCCGCCGGCTTCGCGGTCGCCGCCGGTCCCTTGGACTGGAAAAACGAGCGGATATCCATCGCCGTCGCACGTCTCTAGTCGCTTCCTTGCTCTTCCCTCGCTTTCCTCCTTGGACACAGGCCTCCCCGGATTTCCCGCCAAAACTCAACCTCACTCATATTCATCCAATCAAGCACCAATTCACATTATTTTGTCCAATAGATATTGCCTTCATTCCAATTGGTGTATATTTTCACGCATCGTATAGTGGACCGTCCGCTATCGGAGGTTTCCTCCATTTGTAGGAAAGTTTCCCCGCCTGGACTCACACCCACACTTGGAGAGTCAGCGCGCCGGAGCGTCACCATGGCGCCGCCGACGCCCGCGTCGCTCAAGTACATCAGCCTGTGCGTGCTCTGCCTGCAGAACTCGCTGCTCGCGATCCTCATGCGGCTCTCGCGCGTGGGCGACCACCCCAAGTTCAACGCCTCCACGGCCGTCGTCATGGGCGAGGTGCTCAAGGTCGCGGCCAGCGCGGCGCTCATCGTGTGGTCGCCGCCGGCGTTCCAGGACCCGGCGGTCGCCTCGGGCAAGGGCCACGCGGGCGCGGACGCCGAGTCGTCGCTCGCCATCATCTTTGACGGGTACGAGCTCCTCCGCGTGAGCGTGCCGGCGCTGCTCTACGTCGTGCAGAACAACTTGCAGTACGTGGCGGCCTCGAACCTCGACGCCGCGGCCTTCCAGGTGCTGTACCAGCTCAAGATCCTCACGACCGCGATCTTCTCGGTCGTGATGCTGCGCAAGGCGATCCTGCCGCAGCAGTGGGGCGCGATTATGCTGCTCATGGGCGGCATCGCGCTCGTGCAGCTGGACGAGTCCGGCCCGAAGAAGCACGCGAGCGCCGACCAGAACACCATGGTCGGGCTCACGGCCGTGGTCGCGGCGTGCATGTGTTCGGGCTTTGCCGGTGTTTATTTCGAGAAGATCCTGAAGAACGCAGGATCGAAGGGCTCGATCTGGGAACGCAACGTCCAGATGGGACTCATCAGCATCTTCCTCGGCGTGGTCGGCCTGTGGTTTAATGACTACGACCACATCACTGTGCGCGGCTTCTTCTACGGGTACCGACCAGTGGTGTGGCTCGCGATCGCAGTGAGCGCGCTCGGCGGGTTGCTTACGGCGGTCGTCGTCAAGTACGCCGACAACATCCTCAAGGCGTTTGCGACGTCGATTGCCATTATTCTGTCGGTCATCATGTCGGTCTTTCTCTTCGACAAGATCCCCACGTTCCAGTTTGCCGTTGGTGCGGTGATTGTGAACGTATCGGTCTACCTCTACGGTACGGCGCCAGCTCGCCAGCAAGCAGCAAAGTCACGCAGCAGCAAGCTGTCGGTGCTGCCTCAGACTGCATCGGAAAAAGTGGTGCAATAACCATTTCCTGACAACTACTGCTCGACCAAGTAAAGGTACGAGCTTTACCAGGGGTGTCCATCGATTTGGGAATAACGGCGTCGATCATGCCCATCTCGTCTCCGTCACACGGAGCTGTTTACAAGTCGATCCTAAAAATATATGCATGAACAGGAAGTGCACCGCGTTGGTCGTTGAGCTTTGCATCAGGAACACTACGTGGCGGCGCGGAAGGCAAGCTAGTAGAATGAAGTGTTCGGCGCGCGCGTTGTTCTTCGCTGTCTTGGTGTTCATAGCGCAAAATGGAGTCAAAGGTGCATCCGAGCCGTTCGCCGAGGTCAACATTGATGCGAGTAGTGACGTCGTCGCTGCGGTACGTCAGTCTCTTCTTCAACATGCACCGTCAATCCAGTCGATAACCGCAGTCTAATTCATGCATCACAGCGTTTCGGAGCATCCAACCTAGGAACAGTTCAGCATGGGCATCGAAGTGAAGCCTTCCTTGCTGTACGTATATGGCCGGAGAGCGTGGATCAACTAGTGTGTTTTGCTTACGAAAGATGCGCAGGAGAACTTTGATTCCTCCATAGCGTTCATCAAGGTGAACGATTACTACATCACTCCGCTTGGTGTTGACGAGCCCTGGCAAGTATCCCCGATGATCGCGCACATGCTTCGCAAACCACTGGAAACCTTGATCGTCAAGATTCAGTTCAAAAAGCAAGGCGTGGACTTTCAACTTCCTTGGTCAGCTGCTGGTCAATTGATACTTCGGCCAAGCAATTCGAGTCAGAACGCGCTGACTGTGGACATGGATCCACACGCGCCTCACGTGATTGCTGCGTCCGTCGAACTCGGCAGTCATCTCAACCGTATTCAACAATTCTCCAGTGGTCTACATGTTGTTCAGATCCGAATCACCAGTCCCATTGTCAAGGTCAGTGCCCGTGATTTGCACGGCTGCAACTACATTGAGCTTACATATCATGTCGTCTCTGAGTATAGGATGCACTCGCTGTTACGCTCGGAGAAGTCGACCTACGAACCATCCGGGGTCGAGATCTTCCCGAGATCGCCTTCGCAGATCTCTGGAACGGATCTTTGTGGCAGAAGTTCGTTGAAAGGTGTGAGCTGGTGCCGTCTTACGAAGCGATGCTCGAGAACCGTCTCTGGTGGGCCGAGGCTCTGATCTCCGTTTTCTCGGTGGGGTACTGCTCTGCGGTATACTGGCTTGGACCACTCGACTTCACACTTTGGCAACTACGATGCTACCAAGCCGCTTGCATCTCCAGCGCCTTTTTCCAAGTCGTTTTCGGTCTTTCCCAGGCGAAGGCCGTCTCGACGCAAGTGATTGCCCCGTTTGCGACAGTCCTAGGGATCATCTATCTCGTCTCTTTCAACTTGACCAACGTGCTCATCTTGTGCGAGTATTCTCAAACCACCGGCGAGGATGGCGACCAAGAGAATGAAGGGCTCACAGCAACACCACGAGCCACCAGAAGACACGATCTGGGTCGCAGGTTCAACAGCATACCCTCTTCCAATCAACTAAACGGCATGACCCGAGTCGTGATGATTGGTTACAAGAAGGCGAGATTTGGCTAATGATAGGCAAGCAGGGCGTCAAAGTTAGTGTTCTTCGCATGAGGGGTTTCCCGTTCAACCGTTCCCACCCCAGCATCTACTTGTCTTCGACACAAACGACATCTCGGCACTTCCGACCGAGCTAAACTGTCGCGTTGACATGGTGACGGTGACGTCAAGCTGGGCCCTCGCGCTTGCTGCGGCTCTTGTGACTAGCACGCCAGTATCAGCTCATATCCCACGTGGCAACTTTCCTGGTCCAGGGGGAGAGCACCGAGGATTTCCACGAGCTGTACGGTGTTCTGCACGCCGTATTCAACGAGCAAGTTCTGATTCAATTCTACTGTAGGGCCGTCATCCCCAGGCGATTCAGTCAATTGAGTTCAACGGCATCACTGTGCTCCATGAAGACCTTTTACACTCGATGAGCCCGGTGCAAGAGAAACTTGATATTGGGCGTACTGGAATCAATGTTGCCATCCGCTTTCAGTTCGACGAAGTGATGATGCAGCCGATGGGAAAGGGAAAGCCGCAAAACCATGGCAGCATCATCGTCATGCAAAACCAGACTGAGCAAGAAGTTGCGCGCATGCCTCTTTTCTACGATTCCAGTTCGCATTCCGCGCTCAAAGGCGAGCTTCGCATGACACAGGAGACGCGCCGAGCCATCAAGAAAAACTGTCCGAACACGACGTGTGTGGCACAGATCAGCGTGAACAATCGGTTCTTCGGGGTGCGTTTTGGATGGTCACCGCTTGTTTAGGAAGGTGAAAACTGACCTTCTTGCACCATGCCTTTAGCAACGATCGACTGTGATCGAGCTCGGGAAACTCAAGGTGCATAAGAAATCCAACGGAAAGACGAGCATCAAACTCCTTACCTACCCACGACTTGTGGACTCGACCAACAAGGACTTCTCCTGGGAGAGCTACGGCCTGACGTGGAGCGCTGCGTTCCATTTCTTTCTCATCCTTGGTGCTGGGGTACGTATAATGATTAGACCATGCCGTATTTGGTCACCCTCTCACATAACCTCTCTTGTTTCAAGTTGATGCTTCTCGTCGCCATCGAAGCGTGGCGGGTTCAAGGGCTGCTACCAAAGGGCGAAGAAGCAACAGCGCCATCGAAACGCTGGCTGCAGTTGGCTCTCGCTTGCTCGTTGCTGTACCTTGGTGTGAGTGGGTGTCGCGCGCTCAGCTTGTTGACGCTGCGAGACATTCTGTATGTCGCGCCAACCGCGGCAATTGTGGGACTTTTCTCCTTTTGCTTTGCTGGCGGGCCGATTGATGAGGATGAAGATGCCATGGCCACTCAAGACGAGGACTACATGGGCGAAGACGAAGACGACACTCAGTCGGAGGGCCCAGAGGAAAACAAGAAGACGATCTAAGTGCGCGCTAGATATGTGATGAGGAGAAAGAACTCCAACAAGCGCCTGTTCTTGTATTTACTCTCATGAATGCCCGATGCTGTTGCCGTGCATACTCGATTCAAGTTGTTCGACAGACTCAAGCCTCCGTCGAAGAACCTGAAGAGTTCGCGTTTCGTCGGTTCAGATGTGGGTTGCCGTTCCTGAAGCTGCCACCAGAAATAGTGTCATGGTCAAGATGGCCGTCCAGTCCGTCGGCAAGCGTGCGATAAAACTGGGTTGTCGCAATGATGAAACGAGGAAACGACCACGAAGGATGGTTACTCCGCGCGTTAAGAAACCCATTTTCCAGCCTGTGACTCGCTCACTTTGAATCTCCTGCTGTGGGTTCCCGACACTCCGCTCAGCAATGCGCCTCTCCCTACTCACGACAGCTGCAGCTCTCGCTGTTACAGCTCCCCACGACGCCAAAACGCAGCAATGGATCGTCATCGGCACAAGCGGCCAAGTGGTAGACGTGGACCCGCTCCCTTTCCTGCCTGAGAGTCGTCGCCTGAGGAAGTTGCAGCAGCGTGAAGAGGAAGAGGCACGGCGAAAGATCGTAGAAGAGCTAGCAAACGCTCACCGGTCTGGGCATACGGGCGGTCACGGCTTAATGGGCTCGTTAAACAAGGCAATCATAGAGGACGGATTTTTCGACGATGACGAAGACACAATCGCTACTACCGAAGCAAACGATACCGAGGCTATGTTTGATTCAGAGCCAGTTATTCCAGATATCGATACGCTCATCATCGCGGGCGACGATTCTCATCAAAGCGCCTGGCAAAAGGATCTGGATGATGCTGAAGACGAAGAGGTACGCTATCTTTTGTGAGGTGGCTGGCTCGTTGGACTTTCTAAAAGGATCATTATTCCCTACGCAGGACGGAGAGGAAACGGGACTAGATATTCGTCGTGGTGACAAAGATCAAGCATCCAAGGTTGTCCATGGCGCTCACTCTCCACGGGAGCCGTCATCGAATTTCATGACGGATCTCCTGTTCGCACTGGACGATGATTCGACTTTCGCAGCCGTGCAAGGCTCCATCGTCTTTGCTGAACTCAGCTGCTTATTCGTCGCGTTCATCGGCTGCTTGGTGCACTCGATCCCGCTTTGGGCGACGTTTTCGTTTGGCCAGAGGTCGTGTCTGTTTGTCGCTTTCGCCGCCGCGCTGCTCTACCAAGTTGTCGCGATCGGCTGGTATTACAGTTTTATTTCGCCCGACGTCACAGTCGGCATCTCGAGTCTCATCACGCGGACGATCTCGCTCGGCATGGTGCCGATCACGACAACCTCCTTCATGGGGCGCGCGAGACTGGCCGCGGAGCTCGCTGCGATCGAAGACAAGGCACCGAACCAAGTAGCACGGACCAAGTCATCACGCCACCGAAAAGCACGCAGCAGCTAAACGCGTTCGCAGCAAGCGCTCGTGCCCGCCACAAGCAGCGTCCAGTATTGACCTGCGGGTATCCAGCCGAGTCAATGTTCACTCAAGTGTATCCCTCCGTCTGTACTTGCACCCACCGCCCATTGAAGTCGCAACAAGATAGCGTGAGACACTCACACGAGTCAGACGTTGACGCCCCGACGCATCGAGTGTACCAGCCTGGTGCGTCTTATGATGGGACCTGAGCACCACAGGAGGATTAAATAACAAAGATCCGTGTGCCGCCACGCGCATTGTGAGGTGTTGATAAGGGGCGAGCACTCCACATCGAGACCTGGTTGTTGCTGTTTCTCCCCGTCTCTCCATGCCATTACTGCCTCCTCCCGTGACGGCACCGTCGTGCTCTTCGCGGTCGCGTGCGCGCTCGTGGTCGCCGCTTACCAGTCTCAGTGGGGCGATGATACCGAAGCGACGTCCCCGGCGCTGATCTCCTGCGACCCAGCGACGCGCCGCAGGCTACTCGGCCTTGACACGCTGTGCGCGCTTTGGTTGAACCAGTCAAACCCTCTCAGCGCGCCAACAGTGGAGACTGACAACGAGGTGAGTGCTTTTCATACGGGTATAATAAGGCGTGTCGCTGATGAGGTCACCACTTTCGTGCCCCAGACTCAGGCACTCGTGACGCCGATCGTCCACAGCGTCGTCGTGCTCTTCCTGATCTGTGGCGAGTGCGTCGTGCTGGGCGCCGCGCTCTTCGGCAGCATGGTCCACGTCACTCCGGGCGTCGGACTGCGCGCGTCGCCGCGCTCAGCGTATGCGTCAGCGCTCGCGATCACCAGTGGCGCCGCGTACCACGTCGTGTGCCTCGGCTGGTGGCTCGGCCGGCTGGAGCTGCTCGACGTCGTGTGCTTAGCGCCAGCGTGCCAGGCGCTGCTCACCGCCGCGGTCGCGCTGCTCTACGGCGCCGTCGTGGACCTCTACAACCGCATCGACGCCGAGCGGTATGGCCCATCGGAGTCTCCGTCGCGTCAGCTCTCACCGACGGTCTCGCTGAGCGCTCAAATGGCGCGCTTTTGCTGAAAGGTTCGTACTCAACACGGCCGTGCTTGGAGACCAAGTACTTGGTCTCATTTTCACTGATGATATATCACGACGTGCGGTTAGCATCATTGGCGTGGAGGTCTACCAAGAGAAGTCATGCGAATGGATACGGAGACTCGGAGATCGCTGTCTTCCTGGAGGAATGCCCGCACTGTATACAAAACCACGACTCAAGAAACGCCCCACCAGATCAGGCTCTGGCACCGCCAGTGGCAGCCACCAACGCGTTCGACCAGTCGACAATTTGATGGATGCCACGCCCAATCAGACGGAACAGACCGTTCAACGTCTCGTCAAATGCGCCTGGGTATAGTTCCATCTGGTCACGCCGAGATCAGACTCGGCACCCACTATGAATTACTCACCCATTCGAAGTACAAGGCAATTCGCCCACCGTGCTATGGGCTTTTGAGAATCTGCGCGGCCCAGTGCTGCGGTGATCGAGCGCTCGTCCGCGAGTACAACATCACAGGATCTTTGTCTGCTGGTGGGTTCTTGTCACAGAGCGCTGCCCATCCGGACCGGCTCAGGCGAGGCATCAAGCCGGGGCGAGCAGCTCGTGGGAAACTCTGTAGGTGAGACCCTCCTAGAGCGTACCTCCAAGAGCTACCCTCCGCCCAACCTCTCGAGTTGCTCATTTTCAAATTCCTCCGTCAAAGTTCAAGTGCCCAAGCGCGTTCCCACGCTCCCCCGCACCATGGCACCTCACCTCCTCCGCCTCGCCGTGGCGGCGTTAGGAGTGCTTGCGCTCGCGCACGAGACGGACGCCTTCCACAACGTCGACCGGTTCACCACCACCAAGGACAAGTTCGCCGACCGCGCCGCGTCCAAGAGCCTGCTCACTACGAGCAGCGCCGTCCGCGCCAGCAACGTCCAGGAGGCCTATTACGAGCAGGCCGTGGTGGACCACCACGCGCCGGCCGCGCAGCAAAAGTTCTGGAAACAGCGCTACCTGGTCAACCAGCAGTTCTGGGGCGGCAAAGGGTACCCGGTCTTCTTCTACAACGGCGGCGAGACCCGGATGAGCCAAGGACCGATGGGCCTCGCCAGCCACGCCGGCCAGCTCGCACAAAAGCACAAGGCGCTGCTCGTCTCGCTCGAACACCGCTACTACGGACTGTCGATGCCCACGCCCGACCTCAGCGTCGACAACCTGCGCTTCCTCTCGAGCGAGCAGCAAATGGCGGACGTCGCGCGCTTCCACGGGTTCCTCACGGAAAAGCTCGGGCTCGAAGGCGCCAAGTGGGTCGCGTTCGGCGGCTCGTACGCCGGTTCGCTCGCGGCCTGGGAGAAGCTCAAGTACCCGCAGTTGTTTGCCGGCGCCGTGGCGAGCTCGGCTCCGCTGCTCGCGAAGACGGACTTTTACGAGTACAACGAGGTCGTGGGTCGCAGCCTGCGGTACTTTGGCGGCGACGCGTGCTACAACCGCGTCCGCGAGGGCGTGGATGGGTACCGTAAGCTGTTGGACGGTGGGAACGCGACGCGAAGCGAGCTGCAGCGTTTGTTCCCGGCGTGCCACCCGATCCAGAACGAACTGGATCTGTCAGTGTTCGAGTCCGAGATCAGCTACCCGATCCAGAATGTCGTCCAGTACAACGACGTGACCAGCTTCCAGGTCACCGATCTGTGTTCTTACTTTGCGAACGAGACGAGCACGCCGGTGGAGCTGCTCTCGGCGTTCACGCTCGACAACCTCTCGGGCCCGTGTGTCGACTCGACGTTCCAAGGCAACGCCGACGGGATGATCGAGTTCCTCAAGAACGCGACGATCGGCACGAGCTCCGCGCGCCAGTGGTTCTACCAGACGTGCAACGAGTTCGGTTGGTACCAGACCACCACGAGCGCGCGCTCGCCGTTCCACGGGCTCAAGTCGGAGACCGCGGACGCGATCGGCTTCGAAATCTGCAAACGCGTGTTCAACATGGACGCCGCGGCCGTGACGGCGAATGTTTGTAAAACCAACGCACGGTACGGTGGTCTGGACATCGCAGTCGAGAACGTGACGTTCGTGTCGGGCTCGATCGACCCGTGGAGCGCCATTTCAGCGACCAACACGACGCATCTGAAGGACCGTTCGTCCTCGGCCGTGTACATTGAGGGCACGTCACACGCCGCCGATGTGTACGCGCCACACGCGAGCGACATCCCGGCGCTCACGGCGGCCTACGCCAACATCGCGGCGAACGTGGCCAAGTACATTGGTGCCCAGCCCTAAACGGCCATATCCCGACGCAGAAAGACTTGATTGGGAGGGTACTGTAGCGTTCCAACCGATAAGGATCTGTTCCTCTCGCGCGTTTCAGCAGTACTACCTAGTACTACGAAGTACTACGTAGTATCCTCCTACATGTACGAAATACACCCGTAGCGTGTTCAGACATGTTGGTAATGCCGGATACTACGTACTTCTAGTAGTATTTTGGTGTTCGTGCTTCGGTGCGGATGCACCTGGCACGTCGCCGCGTTGGGTGATTGGGCTCTCGCAGTTGACGAAACCGATCGACAGGAGCGAGAGTGAGCTGATCACTCGCGACCCAGGATGGGTGAACCTAGGAGTCTGCCCAACGACGCAACCAGTTTTTGTTTCACCATTTCTGGTCCAGGACGTACATGTCTGACGTGACGTCATGTACATTTCTTACATGGTATTAGCAGATCACCGCATGACGCGAGTCTCTGAAGAATTTACGAGAAGATATTGAGGCTCGTTTACGGCGCCGCGCCAATGTACTTGGCCACATTGGCGCCGATCACGGCGTGGGCCGCCGTGAGCGCCGGGATGTCGGTGCTGCGCGGGCCGTACATGTCGGCGCAGTGCGACGTGCCTTCGATGTACACGGCCGAGGACGAGCCGTCGTTCAAGTGCGTCTCGTTGCTCACGGCGATGGCGCCCCACGGGTCGATCGATCCGGACACGAACGTCACGTTCTCCACCGTGAG
>JAADWV010000880.1:0-11097 GCA_023336295.1 Pythium folliculosum
CCCCCCCCCCCCCCCCCCCTCCATTGAGCCCGCCGGACTGACCGCCTTCTTTATCTTTCTGTCAACAGCGACAGCGCGACGAGCGCCACGGTCTGCCAGAGAACTTCCGCGGTTAAGCATGTGCCGCACTCGCAAAGTTTTTCTAGCGTCTCTCGTGCCGTCTCCCAAGCCGTAGTTTCGTGCTCGTGAGCACTGCAACATACGTGAAAGACCAGATTTAATGAAGGAAATGGAGGCAGATGCATACTGGTTCGTTCACGTCCACGCTTCATGTTCTATGTAGCGAGCGCGTACGCCCCTGTCCGCTGCGTTCAATTCCATGTTCCCCACACTCCCACGTACGTACTTGATTGGCTGAAAACCGCATTTAACGGCCACGATTGGTTGAAATTCAGTTTCACGCGTCCAAAGCGATTTCTCGCGGCCATTTCACCATCCATGGCGACCACAGCACGGAGCCGCGACGAGCGCGTGGCGGCGCTCTACGCGCGCGTGATCCGCCGCGTCTGCGAGCGCTTCGAGCAGCACGTGGCCGCGACCAGCGAAAGCGCCACGGACGACACCCGCGCTGCCGTCGCGGGCCGCGTCGAAACGGTGCGTCTTTGCAGATGTGGGAGAAATGTGCGTTTGCCAACCGACTGACGGCTCATCCTCTTCGGCACAGCAATGGCGCGAGCGGCTAACGCGGTACACGGGCCACGCGTACGCAGAGCTGGTCGTGCGCGAGCCGTCGGAGCTGGAGGCGGCGCCGAGCGCTCGAGAGCCGGACGCCGCCGCGAGTTCTACAAGCGACGACGCCGCGGAGGCCGACGGCGACGCGGCGTCGGCGATGGCGCTGGGGCGTCCGCACGCGCTGCACCAGTTGGTACGTAACTTGCCAAAGGAAACTATCATCCTCACCCGTGAGTACTGACGGTGTCTGCCTACCCATGCCATGAACAGCGCGTGACGCCGAGCATCTTCGCGACTATTGTGCGTCGGGTTTTCAGTGTTGTGCCGCTGGTCGCGGTCGTGGGGGTCTGATGTATGTGGCTTTGTGTGTGTGTCCCCAGCTCTTGGGCAAGCGCAAGATGGAGCAGCTCGACGGAACGACCGAAGACGCGAGCGATGGTGACAGCGACGGCGGCAACAGCAACGACGACGGCAATGACAGCGACCAAGAGGAAGAGAAGGCGGAGGACGAGGAGGAGGATCGTACACATGTGTCGCTTTCGGAGCCCTCGGCCGCGCCGCTGGACGTGTCGCTGGCGACGGTGCTCAACGTCGCGCTGGTGCCGCTGCAGTGCGCGGCGCGCGACGTGTGCTTCGCGTACCGCAAGACGGCGGTGCGCGGCCGCGTGAAGAACGTGGTGCTCACGCTGCTGCGCCGCGTCCGCGCGGACGAGGAGATCTCCCCCAAGCACCTGCTATGGCTCACGCGACCGGTGGAGACGACACAGGACGAAGCTCCGACCCGACCCAGCCACGGGACGCTCGTGGAGGTCGTCGAGGTGGCCCGTGGCGGCGCGGAGCTGGTCGTGCAGGTCGCCGGCAGCGCGCGCACGCACCGCGTGGACGTCCACGAGACGCGCCGCTTCTACGAGTGCGTCGTGGCCTCGGGCTACGTGCACCTCCGGTTCGTGCACTCGTGAGTTGTCGGTATCCTAATCCCAGTGCTGCTTCGCCCCTTTATATTTTTACATGGGCGTCGTCTTGCTCGACTGGCGAGAAGAGGTCACAAGGAGCGAGGACGCGAGAAACAGCCCCGAGCGCCATCGAGATCTGAGAAGGTGTGTTGTCGGGTGGTTGGTGGTATGGCGCGGTTGTTGTGCTATCCCACCGGTGAACTTCGATTTCTACAGCCATGGCGATCAGCGAAGCACCGACGGCCCTGGCGACGTCGCCGCGTTCGTCTACGGGTCCGACTGCAAGCAACATGGTGGTCTGCGAGGGCCTCTTGAAGTACCAGAGCAAGGGCGGCAAGTGGAAGGAGCGCTGGTTCCAGCTCGACGCGTCGCAGCACCGACTGGTCAAGAGCAAGGGCCCGTCGGGCGGTCCGGCTGCGAAGAAATTAGGTGGCAGCGCGGGCGTGCGCATCGCCGACGTGCGCGGGCTCTCGGCGGCGGCAGACACGACGGAGAAGGAGGCCGGGCTGGAGGTGTTGACCATCACGGGGCAGCGCATTCGGTACCTCACGGCCAGCCGCGAAGAGGAGCTGCGCTGGCTCGGCGCCGCGCAGGTCTTTTCGCACGGGTTCACGCGTGGCGTCGCTGAGCGCCTCGCCGAGCGCGAGCTGCTCGCGGGCAAGTACGCGCTCGTGCGCGAGCTTGGGCGTGGCGCCTCGGGCATCGTGTACCTGTATACGTACCAGGGCCGCCCGTACGCCATCAAGAAGTTTGTGCCGCCCAAGGCCAAGGGCATCCCGAACCGTCTCGCCGTGCCCGGCGCCGGTGCCAACGCGCGGAGGCCCCTCGGTGCGGCGGGATCGCCTCGCGCTTCGGTCAAGGACATCCCGGAGGATGTGCGCCGCGAGATCGCGCTGCTCAAGAAGGCGAGCCACTTGCCGTTCGTGATCCAGCTCCACGACGTGATCGCGAACGCGGACGAGCAGCAATACTATCTGGTCATGGAGTACATGGGCGGCGGCGCGATCGCCGAGTGGGACCCCGAGCGGAAATGCTACGCGCGCGCGCGCAACCAAAAGAGCCTGAGCCTCCACGACGAGAAGACCGTGCGCGCGTACATGACGAACCTGCTGCTGGGCATCCAGGCGCTCCACCAGAACGGACTCTGCCACCGCGACATCAAGCCGGAGAACCTCATGGCGAATGACGACGGCACCATGTGCAAGATCGGCGACCTGGGCATCGCGCACTACTTTCGCGAGACCGCCGACGGCGCGCTGGTGGAGGAGGCCGACCCGGAGAACATCGCGCTCTGGGACATCACGTCCGGAGACAAGTCGCCCGGGACAACGGTGGCAGCGGACGCGCTCCCGCGCCGGGCCATGCTCAAGTCGACCAAGGGCACGTACCAGTTCCTGCCGCCCGAGGCGCTCAGCGGCGACGCGTTCGACGGCTTCAAGGCCGACGTGTGGTCCATCGGCATCACGCTGTACGCGCTGCTGTTCGGGTACCTACCCTTCTTCTCGCCGGACCTCGTCGTGCTGTTCGAGAAGATCGAGCGCGACCCGGTCGTGTTCGCCGCCACGTGCCGCGACGAGCAGGCCAAGGACTTGCTCCTGCGGATCCTCGAGAAGGACCCGGAGAAGCGGCTCTCCATCGAGCAGATCCTCGCACACGACTGGATGCACCGCCACGTCGACTCGAGCGCGCTCACGCGGCAGGTGCAGGCGCTCCAGCGTGCGCCACGGCTGGTTGTGGACACTAGCGAGCTGGGCGACGCCGTCTCGGTGCTCCAGAGCCGCTTTGACCAGCTCAGCCGCGCCCTGCGGGACCACTCGCTTGGTGAGCTGCGTACGGACGCGTCCACGGCTGGAGGCGGCCCTGTTGTGGACGACGACACGTCCACACCTTACGTGCCACACCCGATCGCGACCAGCGAGGTGACACTGCCGGTCTGGATGCGGCGCGACTTGGACGTGGTGGCCACGCAGCTTCACTTTGACTGGTGCCGCGCTAGGCACCTGGACGGCTGGGTCCAGGGCGCCACACGGGACGACACCGCGCGCGTGCACCCGCTGCTCGTGCCCATGCGCGAGCTGCCCGAGTCGGCGCGCGCCACGAACGTCGAGAGCGCCGAGCAGACACTCAAGTGCGTGCTCGCGCTGGGCTGCCACGTCTTTAAGCAAGCCGCACGCCAGCGGAGCCGCGGCCATGGCCACAACGGCGGGCTCGTGCCGGCGGACCACGTCGCGCTGGCGTGGGACATGCTGCTGCTCGTGGACCTGCTCGCAGAGAACTCGCACGAGGTGTGGGCCGCCGGGTACGTGGCCCAGGGCTGGCGATCCGGCGAGACCTTTGACGCTGACGCCAAGACGCACCCGTCGCTGCGGCCGTACATGGCGCTGGACGAGCACGACAAGAACCTCTGCCGCGAGGGCGTGGCCGCCGTGCTCAAGAGCTGCGTGTGCCTCGGGTACTCGTTCTCGTGCGCGCGTGAACGCCCCGTCGGCGCGGCTAAGTGCTTCATCCGGTGAACTCCGAGTAAGAAAGAGAATGAGAGATAGAGACGAAGGATAACAACTCAACCGTGGTATTTACGAATGCAATCTTCGCACAAGAGTGGTCGCTATGCACCCGGGAAATACAACAACGCGCACTTCGGTCTCTGTGGCACGCTTAGGCGGCGAGGCCCTTGGTGCGGAGCTGGCCGGCGATCTGGGAGAGGATGACAGCGAGGCGCTTGCCCGCGAGCGCGAGGCGGAACTGCGCGAACTGCGCGGCCCAGTCCATGTACCACTGCGGCGGGCACGGCACGTAGCCGCCCGTCATGGTGAGGTCAAGGCCCTTGTAGACGATGGCGTCGGCAACCTTGTACGAGTCGAGCGCGACCTTGCGGAGCGCCTTGTCGGTCGTCACGACCTTGGTCACAAAGTCCTTGTACGCGAGCGACTTGTACGCCGTGAAGTCGACGGCGTCCGAGACGAGCGGGAGCAGCGCGATGATGGCCGTGGCGTTGGGCGCGAGCGCGGCCGGCGGCGTGACCTTCGGGTCCGGGGACCAGTTGTTCTGCCCGTAGAGGCCGCCGGCCGAGTCCCAGAGCGCGTGGAGGTTGGTGGCGCCGCACGGCGTCTTGAACTTGAACGAGTTGCCGCCGCCGTCGCCCGCGGCGCCGACGTCCTTGTTGATGCCGCCCACGGCGTGGAGCGGCTGGTGGAGGTCGCCGAAAAAGTGGATGAAGTTGCGGATGACAAAGTTGGCGGCCCAGGCCGAGTTGGAGGTGGTCATGGTCTTGAGGTAGCCCTCCATCTGGTCGATCGCGCTGCCGCCGAGCGAGTAGTTGAAGAGCGCGAGGTCGTCCGAGGAGAGGCCGCCGAACTTGCCGCCGTCGATGTTGAGCGGGAGGTCGACGTAGTGCCAGTCGCCCATGGCCGTGATCGACGGGCTCTTGTCCGACTGGCAGTAGTCCGACTTGGACGTGCACTTGATGAGGTCGGGCCAGATCGCGGCCGTGGTGATCGTGTCCGTGTTGGGGAAGTCCTCGTTCCACTTGCTGAGCACCGAGTGGATCGTCGCGACGTCCGCCTGGGGCATGAGCTGCGAGGCGATCTCGCCCACGAGCATGTGGCCGTTGTCCCACCACGCCTGCGTGGCCGGGATCTGCGCGGCGGCGGCGAAGGCCGCGAGCGTCACAAAGGTCTTCATGGTGTCGGAGCACGGGGGTATCGCGAGGGAGCGGGAGCGATCGAAGGCTAGAACCAAAGTGAGCAAGGTCGCCCACACGGCATGGCAGGCAAGCAAGCGAGGCGCCAGCCTGGCTGGGCTGGGCCTCCCCCATGCTCAGCGCATCAGACCCAGCACCGCCACTCTGACACCGCCGGCGTGACAGCGGCGGGCAGAGCCGAGCCAACGCTCCTCGGTTCCCGTTTCGTTTCGTTGGAACCTCGGCCGCCGGGACAGCCGCTGGCGGTTCCCGTCTGTTCCCATGATGAAAGCGATGGCCCCGCTTGCTTGCTTGTTTGTGCGGGGTTCGATGATCAGCGCGTAGAGGGCGGGCGTCTGTTCTCAACCATTCCGCCCACTCAGAACTCAATTCGAATTCGTGGAAACGAATCTGATGGGTGTGATGGGTGGGTGGACAGAACCGGTGCCTCTTTACCTGCGACACTATATATTTGGAGATTTTTTGGAGAGTCTGTTGATACTTCCTGGGTCACAAAAACCCGTGATATTGGATAAAAGAACACAACTTGATGGTCTCGGCTCACCACTCGCGCGTTGTCGTGTCGTTGACGTTTCGGTCTCCCCAGCTGGCTTTTGGTTACGATTGTTTTAAACACGTCCAGTTCACGATTCTAAGGCGATTTGGCTCAAGACGTGGAATGTTCTAAACATGTCACCGTGTTGGAAACCACTTCACGTGTCACACATCTGTCACCAGCAGGAGCACTCTTCAACAGTCGTGTACTGGAATAGCGAGCTCTGAATCTTGCCTGTTGACGTTTGTTTGGGAGGCCTGGTGATGGCGAATCTTGGATGCTCTGAGACTTCTGGCACGACGCCAGCGCTTTTGGATTCGGAAGGGGGAGGTCGACGCGCGCATTCACGCGCCGTCGCGCGGCGTGTGAACATTCAACCTTGACTCTCTGCCCACACTGGTCAGTCCGGACTGAACGGACGTTGCATGCGTGCAATCGACGCGAGTAACGGCGGCCCCCCATCTCCTCTCCTCCTGGAACGGGTGGCCGCTGCGCCTGTGGCTGTGGCTGTGGGACCACAGTGTGTGGTGTGCTTGCATGCGCACTGGACTGGCCCCGCCGTGACAGGGCAGTCCAGACGGTGGGCGTCTCGGAAGACTGCAGCACCGCCGAATGCAAGTGAGCCCCTCAGAGCGGCGGCACCACATCGCCGTCATGGGGTTGCCGACGTTGAGGGGAGGTGGCTCGGTGGGTCAATGCGTCGCGCCAGCGTGCTTCCTGTCCGGGGCAGGACTCCTGCCTCCTGCCGCAGCATGCCGTGGTGGCGTGGGTCATCGGGGACTCGTTGTCTTTGTCTGCATGTGGACGTGCCGCGCCGCGTGCCTTTTCTCTTGCCGTCACGGGTGCGTCTTCACAGTGGACCGCTCTGGCTTCCCGAGTGTTCGCTGGCATCCGACGTGCGACCGCGGCGCCGCAACCAGACCGCGTGAGCCGCGTGGGCATCGTGACCACAGTTGATGGCGCGTTCCCGGGCGAGTGACCTAGAGCGACATGCACAGATTCAGGCGGCATCAGTGGCGGAGGGGGGACTTTCGTTCGCTTCACATGGAAAACGCTCGGTGGTATTTCTGCTCGACTTCAGCTAGTCCCGTTCAATCTCGGACTCTCTTTCCCGGAGCGAAGCCGACAACGGGAGACGGACATTCTAGAAGTTGATGCCCTTGGCGCGGATGTGCTTGGCGATCTCCGTGAGCACGAACGCGAGGCGCTTGCCGCCGAGCGCGATGCGGAACTTGCTGATCTGCGCGGCCCAGGCGACGTACCACGCCGGCGGGCACTTGACGTTCTTGGTGCCGGGGATCAGCGTCAGGTCGAGCGCTGGGTACACAAAGTTGAGCGACGTGGTGTGCGACTCGAGGATGAACTTCTTGAAGAACGAGGCCTTGGTGAACGCCGGGTAGAACTGGTCGTACGGCAGGCCCTTGACCGGAGAGAGGTCAATGTTGTCGTTGATGATGTCGAGCGACCTGATGAGCTCGGTCGCGTTCTTGACGAGCTCGTCGCGGAACGTGTACTGGGGCGCCCAGTTGTTGAGCAGCTCGCCGCCGGCGTTGTCGTAGAGCGCGTGGAGGTTGTTGGCCGGGCACGGCAGCTCGAACGTGAAGGCGTTGCCGCCCGAGTCGCCCTTCGGGTTGTTGACGTTCACGCCGCCGACCGTGTGCATCGGGTTGTGGATATCGCCGAGGATGTGGATGAGCTGGCGCAGCCCGAGGTTGTACGACCAGCCCGAGCGGCTCGAGTTGAAGGTCTTGAGGAACGCGTCCATGATGTCGCCGGCCTCGCCGCCGAACGACTGCGTGAACAGGTTGAGGTCCGGCTCGGCGCCGCCCCAGCGCGCGCCGTTGGTGTTGAGCGGCAGGTTGACGTAGTGCCACTTGTCCATCTCCGGGAACGACGGCGTGTCGGTCGTGTTGCAGAACGGCTGCACGGCGTTGCACTTGACGAGGTCGGCCCAGATCGCGGCGGTCGAGATCTTGCTCGTGTTGGGGAAGTCCTTCTCCCAGTATGACAGCACCTTCTCGATGGTCGCCACGTCCTCGGGCGCCATGAGCTGCGAGGCCACCTCGCCCACAAGCATGTGGCCGTTGTCCCACCAGGCCTGGACGGGCGCGGCGGCGAGCGCGGCGGCGGTGGCGGCGACAGCGACAAGCTTCATATTGGCAGTAGAGACGCGAGAGGACGGTCGACTTGAGGGCCACGCGGGAACTTGCGGAATGAGCGGAAGACCGCCCAGGGACCAGCCTGGCCGCGGGCAGCAGGGGCGGCCCCGCAGGAGGACCCCCCACGGCCACGGCCACAGAGCAGAGAGGCCCTGAGGTATCACGGCTGGAAGCGCCAGGAAGCTTATTAGGTTCGTTGCACTGGCGCCCGCAGGCGTTTGAGGGGAGAAATCTCACCTGGGAAGATTCGTTGGATTGCGGGCCGTATCCTACCCTAATTCAGTGTGTGCACATTGCAGTTCTGGTTTTCAGCGTGGAGATGCATTGAGATACGATACATGCACGGCAGAGTGGACAACCGGTGTGACTGGTTCCGCACTTTTCGACCTCCCCACCCACCCCAGCTGTCACCACCTGGACTAACGTCGTTGACGTTTGCACCATCTACCCACACGCATTCAGGGCCTCTATTAAACGGTATCCTATCACAATGCATATTTCAAAATAATAGCTGATAGCTTGTAGAGAGATCCGGTACCTTTATAAACGGATATTGGTGCAAAACGAATGACTAGTACAACACTCGTGAGTCACATCGGGGACATGGCTGCCCTACCCCTAGATTAAGTGGGTGTGGTCGTGGTGTCGTGAAGTGTACAGGGACAGGCACTTTGAGTGGCCACGAATCGGCCTGGGCCACAAGCCATCCCATCAGGGTGATTTTGGCCAGCCTTGAACGATGTGGCCCTCGCCGTCCGCTACGGACGCGAGCCACGATATGCGGGGGCGACACATACACACTAATAAGATCCACAAGGTGGCCGTTGGCCGGTGTGTCCGTCCACTGTATTTTTCCTTCTCATTCCGCGTGACTATGGGCGAGGCGAGCATAGGTCTCATATTACACCTATCCACTGGCTTAGTGCTTGCTCTGCTTGGGCGTCTGCGCGGCCGTGTCCACGAGCTTGGTGGCGCGGAACTGCTCGGCCACCTTGGTGAGCAGCACGGAGAGACGCTTGCCGGCGAGCGCGATGCGCTGCTTGGAGAGCGCGGTGGCCTGCTTGAAGTACGCGGGCGACGGGCACGGCACGCTGGCGCCGTCGAAGGTCTTGTCGATGCCCGGGTACACGACCGAGGTCGCGAGCACGTACGACTCGAGCACCATCTTCTTGAAGTACGAGCCGCTCGAGAACGCGGCGGCAAAGTCCGGGTACGACAGCGACGCGAGCGCGTCGAGGCCGATGTCGTCCGCGAGCGCCGGGATGGTCTGGATGAGCTCAGTGGCGTTCTTTTGGATGAGCGGGCGCGTCTTGTCCATCTTGAGCGACCAGTAGGTCGTGAGCTCGCCGCCGGCCGCGTCGTAGAGCGCGTGGAGGTTGGCGCTGGCGCACGGCGTCTTGAACACGTAGAGGTTGCCGCCCGTGTCGCCGCCCGGGTACTTCTCGCTCACGGCCGCGACGGCGTGGAGCGGCTGGTGCACGTCCGCGACGATGTGGATGAGCTGGCGCAGCGCGAGGTTGGCCGACCACAGCGACTGCGTGGTCGTGAACGTCTTCATGAGCGTCTCGACAATGTCGGTCGCGAGGCCGCCGAACGACTGCTTGAAGAGCGTGAGGTCGGGCGCGCCCGAGCCCCACTGCGTGCCGTTGGCGTTGAGCGGCAGGTTCATGTAGTGCCAGTTGTCCATGGCCGAGAACGACGGCAGCAGCGGCGACGAGCACGACGTCGAGTTCTTGCTGCACTTGACGAGGTCGGGCCAGATCGCGGCGGTCGAGATCGTGTTGGTGTTGGGGAACGACCGCTCCCAGTCCGACAACACGGTCTGGAGCGTCGCGCGGTCCTGCGAGGTGAGGAGCTGCGAGGCGATCTCACCCACGAGCATGTGGCCGTTGTCCCACCAGGCCTGGGCCGGCGAGGCCGCGAGGGCGGCCGTGGCGGCGACGACAGCGGTGAACGCGCGCATGATGGAGCGGGTAGAGAGGGGGAACTGCGAGGCAGTAGGTTCTCTCGGAGACGGCTCGGGTCCGGGGAGGAACTGAGCCGACGCGAGGGAAAACGAAGAATGAGCGAGGGAGGGAGCGCCCGGATCGCTAGCCAGGACGGGCGGCCGGTGGAGGGCACGCACTCCTGGCGAGGGAAGAGGGAGCCTCGCGTCGCATATCACACGGAAGATCCGGTGTGCATGCTCCTCCGCGGCTGGGCGCACACGTGTAGAGACCCCGCGTTCCAAGCGTGTCAGCTGCTGGTAAGCCGTGGGCATTGAGTTGGCAAAAAGTCATGTGGAGCGAGCGCGTCATCCCTCCCACGGCCCGGCTATTCGACGCCGCGCTGCCGCCATGCGGAACCAAGGAGCGCGGCGGTGGCGCATGAGCCAGTGCAGGCCTGAGCGGCCGCGATTTGGCAAAATGGGAGGAGACTCTCCTGCAGAGACCCTGGACCTTTGGGCCCAAGCTTGGAAGGGAAAGAGTCTGGGTGGCCCTGCGGCCGCCAGTGGCCTCCGTGACACAGGCAAGTTTGTGCGTAAAGATCGCTCGTCCGATCGTCCGCGCCTGTGAGCGTGCGTGCGTGCTGCGTTGACCCTTCCATCAACCTCCGAGCGTCTACAGTGTATTCTCTTAGGCGACGCGCCGCGCCAGGGACAAAAAAACAGAACCCCAATGGCATCGCCATTCAGACGATCAGCCACCAGCTGCAGAGACCGTGCGATTGGCGCGCAAAGGAGGCGCAGTGCAACGGTCTTTGCGAGTCAGGCACGACGCGAAGGCTCGATGAAACGACCGTATCCCGAGAGCGGTATCAAAACATACAAATGTTTGGGGAAAACCATACAAATCGTCATACAAGTTGCCCCTTTTATGTTGTTGACCTCTATCAATTGATACTCAATTAGCGTAATCCAGTATACATTTGTATGTTTTGTCCCCAAAAACCCCTACACCCTGACCCTAGTGACACAAACCCTACAAGCAAGCGAGCTCTGTTCACCCTAGAGCCAAGCGAGCTCTGTTCACCCTAGAGCCAAGCAGCTGTATTCACCCTAGAGCCAAGCGAGCTGTGTGAACCCTAAAACCGAGGGAG
>JAADWV010000881.1:0-11090 GCA_023336295.1 Pythium folliculosum
ATTAGTTTAGCTGGAAACCTGTTTATCACGATATATCTGATATCGGTAAAACCAAGCAATCTGCTTGGTTTTAGAGATTTGGCTCGGAAAACAATAGGAAATCCTTACATTAGGAATGTATCGGGTAACAAAAGGGTTAATTATCTGGCACGTGTACTGGTAAGACTGACTGCACAAGTCCTCCCTCTGTTCACACTAGCGCGAGAGCTGACTGCACAACTCCTGGAAAATCCAGGGACTTCATCACAACCGCCCCTTGTGACGCTTCCGCGAACGCGAGACAAGCGTCCACACCGACCCCGTCTTGACCAGATCATGATAGATCCACACGAGCTCACCACTCTGGTACGCGGTCCGAGTCGTTCCTTTCGTCGAGTCCTCCACTCTCTCATTGTGTTTCTTCACTCGCTTCTCCGACAGGACCTTCTGAATGAACTCGGCATGAGCAATCGCACGCTCATGTTGCTGAACCACCTTCTGTCGCCATGCTAACGCGTCCGACTCCTTCACAGTACCATCCTTGGGGGGAACCGTCGCCTCCAATGCCGTTCGAGCATTCCAACCATGAACGAGATAAAAACTGGTATGATGGAACTGCAAACTTACCGAAGTATTCAGAGCCAACTCCAACTGCTCCACGTACTCATCCCAGTCCTTCTGCTCGGTATCTGCGATGTAACACTTGATCGCCTTCACCACTGTCTGCACCGACCGCTCTTGTTCACCGTTCGCTTGAGGTCGATTGGCCAACGTCGGCCGCTGCTTTTGCTGCATCATCGGGTTAAATCGGCGGAATACAGAGCTCATGAAACGCGGATCTCGATCGTGTCGAATGACTTCTTGCGCACCGAACCGTCGATATACTCCGGACAAATAGGCTTCCGCAACAGACTGTGCGGAGGTATCCGCCATGGGGATCAGGATGATGTACCCGGTCAACACGCAGATAAAACACAACAGTGTTTCATGACCGGCAGCCGTCTTGGGCAGAGGTAGAGCGAAATCCATCGCGAAAACTTGAAACGGACGAGTCGCGACGAGATTGCCGTCCGTGCGCCCCTTGTATCTTGGTTTACCCTTTCCTGTGGCACAATCCTCGCATGCTGACACGAACGACTCGACATCTGCGAACATACCGCGCCAATAGTAGAGCTCGCGAAGCCGCGCGAACACGCGTTCGACACCCTGGTGCGCTCCCCCGCCTAGCTCCGTGTGATACGCGCGCAGTATATCCTCCTGCAACACACTCGGTCGCTTTCGCGTACGTCGGCCTATCCCGCGTTCGCCATCGCGGTGACGTATCACTGTGGCGGAAAATCAGACCAAAACAATCAACAGCTCAGTCTAAAGCAAAGATTGAGCTGATCAAAGAGTGGGAGCGATTTGACTAAAAGGACGCCAAAAACCGCACGCAAAACATGCCCTTGATCACTAAATACCAGCAGATCGCTGAGGCGTTGAACAGCTCATGCCTGCCAAGTTCATGAAGTACCCGCAAACGTGATCGATCTCACTCACTGAACTTTGACTCGAGCTGCAGCCAACTAAAATTTGGCGGACAAAAATGGAAAGTCTACTACAGCTGTCCTCTCCGTCTCGTGTGCGGCACTACGCTTGTGCCGCCGCATCTAAACACCACGGCTTCGATGCAGCACCAGCTCCTGCCAGCCAACGGTGCCCTCTTCACCGTCGAAGAACGCACTGCACGTCCGTGCACGGACCCAAAGCAGACACCCGAGCTCACACGGCACCAGCGCCGCGCATTTGCAACCACAAGCTTTCACAAGTCGGACACCAGCTGTTAGGGATGGCGCACTACGCTGGTGCCGCCGCGTCTCGACGCAGCACCAGCTCGCGCCAGCCAACACCCGAGCTCGTGCCAGCCAACTGCGCGTTTTTCATCGTTGAGCAACCCACTGCACGTGCTGGTCAACAAACTGCTGACCGACGCCGCGTTCGCGCCGCAATCACCCGGCGCCACCCGCAATACCCGTCGCTCCCATCAGCGAGAACACTCCGCGCCACCCCCGTACAACATCGCTCCCGTGAGCGAGAACACTCCGCTCCACCACCCGCGTACAAGTCACTCGGGTGCTGCACTACGCTGGTGCCGACCCGAGCTTACACGCCACAAACGCCACGCGTCGAGTGCATCCTCCAGCTGCTCGAGTTCCGCGATGCTCTTTGCATCGACGTCCAGCCCACCGGCCAAGACCTCGATGCGCTGGAGGAGCGAGTCGTTTTTGGAGCGCAGCTGCTCGAGTCCTCGCCACGTCCACGGCGGCACCGCGCGTGCGCTGCAGCCAAAAGAGCTGGTGATGAACATCCACCAATGTCGAAGAAATTCCGCATCGGGCGTCAGGAGGACTCGCGCGAACTCTCCCTCCTGCTGCTCAACGCGATGCAGCGCTCGAGCCTGCGCACGGCCGCGGCCACGTCGTTCATCCACCGCATGTTCGGCGGCAAGCTGAAGAACGGTGCGCGTGACGGTGGGCGTGATAGTGCGCGTGACGGTGCTCAAGTGCGCCAAGTTCCCGTACGTGTCGGAGCCACAAGCTCTCACAAGTTCGTCATCTCAACGACACTAGCTGTTAGGACACGAGTCGGCGGAGATCGAAGACTATAGCGTAGGATTGTGGTAGTCATAACGGTACAATCCATGTAATCCATATACTATCTGCTTAGCGACAGCTGGGGCAACAGCAAGCGAACTTCGTGACGCGGTAGTGAAAAGTTAGCTCTTCCAGAGCTGGAACGGATCTGCACGTCACCAAACCCACTCTAGTAATTCCGTTTACGACCCACCGCTCAGCCTCAAGATTTGGTCTGCAACTGTGGTTGATAAAACGCGAGAGATTGCCCTTATAACGGGCGTCGATACCAAAACCGTTGTCGGTCTCGATGAAGTATGTGTCCGCCGTTGAAACCCGCGCGGCCAAAAACTCCTTGACTGAAATATACTCCCCCACGTACTCGACAACCAATCGTCTGGCAGGAATCGGAACACGCAACGCAAACCATACCCAGTATGGTCTGGCTCGAACACTTCCAACGATGCTTCAAAAGCGCTCTTTCGCTGCAAAGACCGATTCTGGCAGTACACTGCACGGCAGTTCCACGAGCCGCACTCAACATTCATTGCACTGATCCGTGCAAACATCTACGAACAGACAAGCGTTAGACGGTCGCTACAAACACCACCCAACCGATCAACGAAACCACACGACCCACCGACACAACCGCACACACCCTGATCGTACACAACCTGGGCGCTTCTTGCAGAGATGCCCACAAAGACATTCCTGTCGATGTGCTCGTACGCGCGCCATTCCTCTGACTCACTGACAACTTGGGAAATCGCAGCTTGAACTTCCGAGATAGGAATACCTTGGCCGTCTGAAATCGAAAGACTTGAGCCTCGGCTTGCCTCATCTCCGGATCCCGTGGAATCATCCCCATGACGACCGCTAGCCAGAGCGCATTGCGTGCCAGACGAGTAACCCGCACGCACCGGCACGATCAACTCGACTTCCCCCGACGCCACTCCCGTCCGCACACTGCCACCACTGCTGTCTCCACTGCTTCTGTCGCCGTCGTCCACTTCAATCGACTTGAACTCCGCCTGCAGCCTCTTGCAAATGATGTACCGACTATTGTGCTTCTCCACACCACCAAATAAACGTGGCGCGCGCTCTTCTGCGAGGCGCAACAACTGCAGCACAGACACATCTTCCCCACGTGCTGGCAGAGCCAAGAACTCCATGCACAAGAGATCCCTCGACTCACGACGCGCTACGCGACTGTCACGGTTTGCTCGCGAGTCGGCGGTCTCCAGTATATCCTCCCTATTCGCCATCCACTTGGAGAACATTGACTCGCCGAGCCCGCGCGCACGACAGAATGTGTCTGTGTCAGCCCGTGCGCGCCGCTGAGGTATTCGCGCAAGAAAGCCTTCCTCTCAGCCACCGAGTATCTGCGTGGAGGCATGGCCAAACAGAGAATGAAAGGATCAACCCTCCACGCCTACGTCGCGTCGCAGATCAACAAACATTCGCGTTTGTTGCCGTACTGACATCTCAAGAATTTTTCACCCCCATGTACTAACATAATTAGACGACGACCCACACAACCCACGGGCCAACGGGCCGGTGGGCTGAGCCCCAAACCAACGCCGTGGTGGTGGTCTCTAGTATCTTATATGGCGGTTACGGTGTGTTACAAGTGCCGTACCCCACACTGTTGAATCGTCCGACTACCGTGGCTAAAGTCGATGAGCACTTGGCATCCAAGTGGTCCCCGGATCGATAACCCCGGGTACGCGCGGGACCTGACTACCTGGTAGTCATGTGGAGTTAAGCACGCCGGCAAGTGCCGGTGAGCTCACCAGCACTTGCCGGCGTGCTTAACTTCGGTGCCTGCTCACCGGTGAGCAGGCACCACCCTAACCTCAGGTCCTGAAATTAAAAGCTCGGCCGCTAGCCACTAGCGGCCGAGCTTTTAATTTTTCGTGTGGTAGAATTCCGTTTTAGCACAGCAGATGGAGTACACATAACTAAGTACAGTAGTATTTCACTCCGACAGTTCAGCTAAAAGAGCTATTTGTACTATATTTGGTTAAACATCATCCTACAATCAGTCCTGAAATTGGTGTGTTCAGTTCTCATTCAGGATAGTGTGTGTAGCCATCTCAATCCGGATCTGAGACCAATGCTCATTAGACGCTCCAGTCTCTCGGCGGCGGGGGGTGGAGCGGCGCCACCTCGGCGGGGAAGAAGCGCGCGAGCGCCGCGCGGATGTTGAAACGCGGCCGCGAGAGCGAAAGCCGCCGGCTCGAGTAACGCGACGAGCAGCAGCCGATCGTGAGCGCCAGGTACGCGACCTCGAGCGCGAGCCATGGGTTCAGAAACAGACAGGCCAGGTCCCGCGCGTTCAGGAACGCGAGGTCTGCGCGCGAAAGCGTCGCGGGCGCCGCGCCGCACCGCAGTTTGCGCGTCTCGAGGCAGTTGGCGACCATCGCGACCGTGACCTGCGCGACCGTGTCCGTGGCGACCATCTTCGCCAGCAGCGCGAGGAAGAGTAGGCGGAAGAACGCGTGCGTGTTGGTCATGAAGCCGAGAAAGTAGACGCAGAGGTTGCCCACGGGCCGGAAGAGCGAGAACGCGTAGGATGTGCTGCCGCTGCGCGCGTCGCCGTCGTCGTCGTCGAGCGCCGACGTGAGCCGCAGCACAAGCAGCACCTGGAGCGCGACGCCCGCGAGCGACAGCAGCCGCGTGGCGCGCGTGTGGCTCTTGATGAGCACGAGCTCGGGCGTGTCCATGGTCTTGAGCTGGCTCGGCGCGCAGCCCGCGAAGCGCGTGCGCACGCACGTCGCGACGGCCACGAAAACCACGACGAACGTAACGATGCTGCACGCGAACACCGTCGCGAGCAGCCGCACATTGTCGCTATACCAGTCGGCCGCGTCGCCGCTTGACATCCGCGTTGCCGGCTACTGTGTACTAGTGGAGGCGATGGTGTGATGGTGGCGGCTGCTGAGGTCCTGCAACGCCAACGTACGTATCAGCAAACCGGAGAGAGAGCTAGCCAAAGACAGTCCGGCTGCTCGTGAAACGCCGAGTCTTCCCTCGCGCCGCTTGGGCTCTCTTCTCTTGCAACGGTTATTTTGATACAGTAGATCGACGCCCACGGTGAACGTTCAGCGTCGACCAGCGAGTTCAGGTCTATCGGCTTCTCTCTCGCTGTTTCATGTTCTGCTGCGACAGCTCAGAGGTGCGTGGGATGTGCCCGCCGTTTTCCTCGTCGCGGCCGTGTGACTCTGCGCCGTGTCCGCCGCTGTGATCCGTAAGTCGCAGACGCAGACGAGGACGAAGAACGCGGCGCACGCACACGCCAAGATGGCACCGAAAGAGGCCGTCGCGAGGCAGCAGCAGCAAGTGCGCGCGCTGGTCGCGCTCCCGCGCTTCACGTGCGAGACGACATGCTACGGCTTCTGCCTCGTGCTCGTGGAGCTGGGCGTCACGGCCACGTTCTTCAGTCTCTACGGACTCGCGCAGGTGCACAAAAACCTGTACATGACGTGCGGCATCATCGGCGTCGTGAGCGTCGGCGCCGGCTTCTTTGTGAGTGCGGTCGGCCTGTGCGAATGGGCATCTGGGGCCTGTTTCTGACACATTTCTCTCCGCCAGGGACTCTGCCGGTCGACGCCCGCGGCTGTCACGAGCCTGATCCTCTCGGTCGGCGTCTCGTTCGCGTCCACGCTGCTCGGCGGGCTCTGCATCGTGCTGGCGTTCGACGTGCCATCGGCCGTCGCGTCCTTCATGAACAAGTCGCTCTTGCCGGTGCCGCAGAACGCCAACAAAAAGGTAGCACCCACGCTCCTTGCGCCGTTACCGATGGCTTTGTCCTGTCACTAACGCGCTGCCCGTAGCTGATCCGCGACACCACGATCTCTCTCGCGGTCGCAGCGTCGGTGCTGCTGACGTCCGCCGGCTGCCACGCGCTGCTCGCGCGCCACCTCAACAAGCTCGTGGGCCCGCGCCGCGGCGCAATCGCGTTCCTCCAGACCTTCAGCTTGATCGTGATTCCGTTCTCGCTGTTCCTCGTGCTCGGCGGCCAGTACATCGCCGACTCGGGCACGCTCGCGTCGGCGCCGTACACGGGCATCATCGTGTTTGGCTGCGGCACGCTGCTGCTTGTGATCGCCGTGCTCGCGTTCATCGGCGGCACGTTCGAGTACCGACGGCTGCTCTCGCTGTGCGTGATGCTCTCGTACGTGACTGCGACGCTGCTGGTCGGCATCTCGATCGCCTACTTTGCGCTGCGCAGCCGCGTGGAGGCGTACATCCTGGAGCACTGGGAGCTGCTCCGCGTCGTGCTGCCGCCGACGTTCCAGGCGCGGTACGACCGCAAGCAGTTCGTCGCGCTCGTGCAGGGCAACCTCCAGACCGTGGCCTACCTCGCGATCGTGTGTGGGCTGTTCACGTTCCAGACCGCGGGCGTGTGCATTGGGCTCATGAACCACGCCACTGTGGTCAAGCGGCAGCTCGCGCACGATAAGCAGGCCATCCGAGGGATCGAGTCGCAGCGCGGCGAGAGCTCGGGCAGCGACGCGAGCAGCACGACCGCGATCGTCAAGCCAGAGGCCGAGGCGCAGGTGCTGCAGCGCCACGCGTGGCGCTCCTACTTCGAGGCCTCCAAGCGCCGCCAGAGAATCCTGATGCGCGTGTTTGCGTTCCTGTTCGTCGTGGCCGTCGCGCTGATTCTCGCGGTCATGACCGCCAACGTTGTGTTCGCGACCAAGTGCCACAGCATCGGCAAGCTCGTGCAGGAGGGCAGTTACCCGATCTTCCCCACGCAGACAAACACCACCACTGCTGCCACGACCGCGCCGACCGCTACAACCGCGGCACCCAACGCCACAAACTCGACGAGTGCCACGAGTGCCTCGAGCGCTATGAGCGCCACGAACGCCACTAGCGCTACGATCTCGGCCTTCGACGTCACTAACCGGTTCGCCAGGGGCCTGGTCTCGATCCGAGCCGCGACCACCAAGAGCGGCACCGTACGGCTCGAGCAGCACGGCAACGCGGTGCGTAGGCGTACACGCTTGCAGAGGGGTCGTGATCAAGCTTGACCATGTGTGCTTTATATCACATAGGAGAGAAGCAAGGCTGAGTCGTTCGTGCAGTCGGTGAGGGGCTCCACCCTGAACATCGAGGCCCGTCCGTTTGACGTCACGCGCTTCCTCTGGCTTGATGGCTCCTGCCAGGTGCGTTTCCGAGGATTCTCCGGCGGTCTCCGCTAACACCCTCGTGCTGATCGCTGTGGCGTTGCTGTCTTGGTTCTGAAAAGCGCTCGGTGTTGGACGTGGAGCTGCCGACCGACAAGCTGCGTGAACTCTACGTGCGCTCTAACGCGTCCGTGGACATCCGTGGAGGCGCGAGCGGTCCGTCACTGCCGTTCCGCACGTTGTCCGTGGAAACCGACCAGGCCAACGTCGTCGCCTCGCAGCTGCTCGTGCGCGAGGGCGGGCTCGCGCTCGCGTCGGCGTCGGGCGAGATCGACGTGAGCGACACGATGGTCAACGGCACGAGCGGCGTTGGCGTCGACACGCGCGCGAACGTGCGGGCCGCGCTGGGCTCGCTGCGCGCCGACAACGTGACATTCGCGGACTGCGACGCAACGTTCGAGACTGGCGCCGGCACGCTCGAGCTCACGCGCGTTGTCGCGTACGTATCGTCCAGATACGAACTCCCTGGTCTAACCGGATGCTGATATATCTCCCTTGGTCTATCCACCATCTCAGCACCACCACGGCGGGTCGCAGCCACGTGCGCGTGGCCAGCAAGAGCGGCGCCGTGTTCGTCGACGTGCTGCGCGCCAACTGGTTGGAGCTGGTGACCACGGACGGCGCGATCGCCGCGACGGCGCTGCGCACGACCGGCTCGAGCGCGTTCATGGGGCGGCTCGAGGTCGCGAGCGTGTCGGGCGACGTGACGTTGCAGCAGCTCGAGCCGCGCGGCAGCGTGCGCGTGGAGACGGCGTCCGGCAACATCAAGATGCAGATCCAGGTACGCACCGCAAACGGCGCCGGGTGGTGGTTCACCAGACGACTAACACTGGGCATGGAACTTTGATTCGTCCAGACGCTCGCGTTCACGGGGCTCTACTACCTCCACTCGGACTTTGGTAACGTGACCATCCGCAACGGGCTCTACGGCACCGACACGCTCAAGGCCACACCTGTACGGCTGCGTCGCATCCTCATTCTTCCAAGTCCCAAGACTAACGTTTGGGCTTGGGTTCTTGTAGGTGACCGTGACTGGCGGCGCGCGCGAGCTCCAGGGCGGCGTGAACTGCGACCCGGCGACCCCGAGCTGCCTCTCGTACGGCGACCTGTACCTTTACTCGCGCCTCGGGGACATCGAGGTCGTGCTCGGCTGCGACAGCTTCCAGTGCGTGTGATTCCCCAGCCCACACACCCTGGGTCCGAGATCAACAAAGAGACAGATCCAGACGATGTGAAGTGCGGGAGGGACTTTACATACCCCGATGATTGGTTCAAATATAATTTGAAGCCTTTTAATTGGCTGAAAAGGCAAGAGCCACGTCGCTTCGTCAGACGTGGACATCTTTCAGGATCAAGTGGGTGTCTCTCCCATGTGAATAGCTCCGTTCTCCTTCCCTTGTTCACCGGCAGGGACGAAAGAGAGAGATGACGCCGACCGCGACGATGCGGACGCTGCTGCTACTGGCGCTCGCCGCCGCCACCGCGCTCCTGCTTGGCGCCCACGCGCAAGCGGCGGCCGTGGACAGCGAGACGTCGCTGGTCGCGCGCTTGGGCCCGCACCATGCGGCGCTCACGCGCGCGCGCGTCCAGCCGATGAGCGCGGCCGACATGGCGCGCGTGCGCGTGCTCTGCTGGGTCAACACGTACCACGCCAACCACGAGAAGCGGCTGCGCGCGATCCAGCGCACGTGGGGCCGCAAGTGCGACAAGATTTTGTTCATGAGCGACGTCGAGGACCTAGCGATCCCGACCGTGCGCATCACGGCGCCGCCGCTCCACGAGACGCTGTGGCAGAAGCACCGCGAGATCGTGCGCACGCTCGTGCGCGAGTACGACGAGGGCGACTTTGACTGGGTCTTCAAGTGCGACGACGACACGTTCGTGCTCATGGAGAACCTCAAGAAGCTGCTGCTCTCGCCGCTCGTGACGGCGCTGCCGCGCGACAAGCCGGCGATCCTGGGCCACCGCATGACGCTCCAGTGGTGGGAGATGCAGCGGCCGTTCGAGCCGTTCGCGGAGCACGACCCGCTCAACGTCGTCGAGCTGCTGCGCGTCAAGCAGGCCACGATCGCGCAGGGCGGGCTCTACTACACGCCCGGCGGCAGCGGGTACCTCATGAACTGGGCGTACATCAAGACGCTCGAGGCGTCGTTCGACGAGCACTACTGCCTCCCGGGCGAGGTCGTGCCGGACGACTGGGCCATCTCGTTCTGCATGCTCCACCACAACGTGACGCCCGTGGACACGCGCGACGAGCGGCAGCGCGAGCGCTTCCACCAGTACAACACGAGTCTGCTGTACCACACGCCGCACGACGACCAGGCGTTCGACCACAACATCTACGAGACGATCTACGAGGAGAACAACTGGTTCTCGGACCACTACGGCATCGGCTGGAAGACCGGCGACGACTGCTGCGCGCCCGACAGCGTCAGCTTCCACTACGTCAAGCCGCCGCTCATGGACCTGTTCTACCAGTTTTTCTATGGCAACCCCCAATAGAATAATGCCGCACGTCTATTGCGAGTTGGCTGTTCGGACCTCTTCGCTTTCTTCATCGCAGTCGACGCGCAACCCGCCACTGTATCCATCCCGCGCGACTGACGCGACGGAGCCGTTCCCGCCGTGATCAAGCGCCCGCCGCCGACACAGACGCCGTGCTGGCGTTTACGACGCCCCGCGCTTCGACTCGCGCCGCGCCGACACCGCCACGCCGCCCCATGCGCGCGCGATGACCACGACGAGCTGCGCGGCGAAGATGACGGCCTGACAAACTTGGTGTCTATTGCCAACTACTGTAGCGATTCTCTGGGGAGGACATACACCCAGGGCGTCGGAGAGGCCGATGTGATCGTGGAGGCCGCCACTGGAGAAGAGAACGTCACCTTGCATGAAATCTGCAAGTAGGGCCACGCGGACGGTTGAAAATGATCGAATATGATAGATGTGACCGCTCCAGTCCCACCGGATCCCGCAAGTGTCGTGCTGCTGTGCTTTTTTCTTTTTGTTTTCACGCCTGCCGACAGTGAGCCACAGAAGCGGGAGAAACGCACAAGCCACTGGCGACGGGTCCGCCGTTGTCGGCTTGGTCACGTGAAGACATGCAGCAGCGGCGCATGCACGATTGCGAATCCTAGAAAAGCCAAAAAAATGCATTCGCGACTTTTCCTTTCTTTTGGTATGCATTCGCGACTTTTCTTTTCATACTATTTACTATGCAGATATGCAGGACGGTCCGCGGTGGCCTGTGGCGCCGCTGGCGACCGCATGTAGTATGTAGACTATATAGGGGGGGGGGGGG
>JAADWV010000882.1:0-11057 GCA_023336295.1 Pythium folliculosum
CGGGAACGAGACGCCCGACAGCGCCGAGAGCAGCGACGACTTGCCGCTCGACGTGTCGCCCATGACCGCGATCTGCGGCAGCTCGACGTACTTGTCGAGCCCGAGCTCGCGCAGGCGGTCCACGAGCACGCGGCCTTTGAACGACGACTCCACGGCGTCGAAGGAGGCATTGGCAGTGGTGTTGGCGTTGGCGTCCGAGGAGAGCGAGCCGTTCGAGGTGTGCTTGCCCATGACTGGCTGCTTGAGTGAGTGGTGGAAGGAAGGAGGGAGGAGAGAGGGCTCGGCGGTCGGCGGTGGATTCGCGAATGATGCATTTGCGAGGCTGGTGGGAGAGTGGTGTGGATACTACGGAGCGGACCTCGCCTAACGCGTCCACCTTGAAGGACCATCATTGGAGGTGGGTTCAGTGGAGCTTGAGGGGTCCGTAGCCCGAGATGGGGCAATCGCGTACCCCAGCTCCTGGCGGCTGGGGCGACGTTGCCCTGGACGCCATGTGGCTCGCGTCTTGTGGCCGCGCGTTTTCTATCCAGCCAAACCAGCGCGGTGACGGTTGTGTCAACGATGCTTCCGGGCACGCGAGATGCGTGGGAATGATTGCCCTCGCGTGTGCTACAGCACAGTGCAAGTGGTGAGTCACTGGGGACGGTACAAGAGAGGCGGGCGGGGGCGGGGCGATACCGCGATGGCACCAGTAAATCACAGTTTAGTTGTGAGATATTATATCACTTTCGAAAGACTACGTACGTTGTACCGGAACGTCGACACTTGAACGCTTCCTCCCTACATCTCTTCTTGCCTGACCCTTTCGTTTGACAAGCAAGGCTACGATATGGAGTAGACTGTGGTCGTGGTGGGTTTCATGTGCAGCAGGAGATGATTTCGGGTTAATATACTATTCCGCTCCGGCGGCCACACGCGCCGGCGGCGAGATTGGAGGCTACTCGGTACTGTTGGCTCTGGTGGTTAGTGTGCTGCGCTCACATTAATGTACATGCCGCGGGCTCGTCGGCCGCCTCGGGGTCTTCGCCGCAGGGCGCAAGCTTGCCGATAAAACACTTCTCCATCATCTTGCGCGCGGCCTTCGAGTGGAACTTCATGTCCTTGGTGCAGTCGGTGCCGCCGGCCTTGCGCAGAATGGACCGCGGCCCGGCCGGGTGCACGTCCACGAGACCCGTCACGTCGTACACCGAGTCGAACGCGACCAGCCAGCACGACTCGAGCGACTTGTGGAGCCGCACTTCGCACAGACACAGCTTGTGCAGTTTGGAGCAGCGCGGCGCCTGCTCTTCTTCCTCCTGCCGTTTCTCTTCTACCTCCTTCGCCACGACGGCCACGGCGGCCTGAGTGTAGCTCACTGGCGCCAACGGCGTCTCGATTTGCACCGTGACCGCCGCGCCGGACAGCACGACGCTCTTGCCGCGACGGCTCGGGGTCCTGGGCGTCTTGGGCTGACTCGCGCTCCCCAGGCGCGGCCGCCCAGATATCCGCACGGACGTGGACGGCGTCGCGGAGCCGAAGTAGTCCTCAATCGCGAGCTCCTCGAACGCCAGCGCGTCCAGCGGGTTGCACGCGTTCGGCGCGCAGTCCGCGGCGGCGGCGGCGGCCGTGCCTTGGTCGCGCAGGAGCAGCCCCGTGCGGCTGCGCTCGGGCATGCCCTCGTCATAGTCCACGACGATGCTGCCGGGCGCCGGCGCGAGCGAGCGCGCGTCCACGGGCGACAGCACGCCGCGCGCGACGTCCTCCAGATCCAGACTCGCGCCCGCTTCACTCTCGCTCTGGCTGTCCATGCTGAGCCGCCGCGAGTTGCGGCGCGATCGTCGCCCAGAGCTACTTATCGCGACCTTGTCGTCACTCTCTCGCGTCTCGGCGGCGTTGGGGTCCACGACGCGCACTCCCTTCTGGCTCTCTGCGCCCATGTCCAGGCACGCGGGAAAGCACGGATCGTGCGCTGGCTGTTGCTGCGGTGGCGACGGCGTCTCCATCTCTGGTCGGGGCGTGGCCGTGTCGGTCTTATTCTTCACCAAGTCGTCGCAGTTGCCCGCTGCAGTGTTCTCCGGACGCGCGCTGGTCGCCAAGTTGGACTGCTCGGCGCTCAGCGCCACTGCCGCCGCCGGCAGGCGCGCGCGCGGGCCAAGCGGCGACGCCGCGCCCACGTGGTGGTGGGGAATCTTCTCGCCCGGAACGATCCCCTCGCACATGGCGCAACGGCTACTAATCACAACAAACGCTTCCTCGTCCGGCCACAGCGCGCGCTCCGTGCACTGGCACTGGCGCCTTCGCTGCGATGCTTGTGATGGGAGACTTGGGAGATGGACCGCTTGAGGGCCGCGGCCGTCGCGTGGCGATGACGCGGCGCTTGCTTGCGATCGCGCCAGAGACGCGTGGCGCTGGATGGAATGGATCCGGTGGTCCACTGGGCCACTTCCCGCTGTCCTGTCTTTCTCGCGCGCGTCGCCGCTGAAAGTGGACTGTGCGGCGGCCCACGGCAAGCGGACGGAGGCTGCGAACGGAGGTGGCGGCGCGTGCTCACGTCCAGAGCGCGGAATGCCCGCCGGCGGAGATGGCCAGCGCATGTCGGCGCTGCGAGTGCGTCACGCGAAGATTACGTAGTTTACATATACCTCTACTATTAGATACGTACCTCCATGAACGGATCACGTTTGAATAATAATAAACGGAGGTTATAGTAGTCAACACAGGTGTAACGTCTAATTATAGAGGGTTGCGGATTTGGGAGGTGGCGCACACCTAGCCCCTTCGTCTCTCCCAGGTTTTGATTGCTTGGAGGCGCGTGGCTTTGCTGCCCGCGCCTGGTGCTCACAGCCTATCAGAAGAGATATAAATAACTTTCAAGTCGGAACAGCTCACGACCCAGACACACGTCCGGATTTGAGCCGGTAATGCGATTCGAAAGTTCTCAATTACATAGCAAACGATAGTAACAGATACAAGATAGATATCGTAGTACACACTTTTATCGATTATTAGAGAGGATGGCCCAAGGTAACCCCAATGGCTTATCCCCTCAAGTCGATGGGTACAGTTGATGATCAACTGTACCCATTGATCGTTCTTGACGCTCACCGCCGGAACTTGATGATGCCGCCCTCATCAGGATCTTGGTTGTTGGGGGTGCAGTGGAAGTCAGCGCGCCTCACAGCGCTGGAACACGACGCGCTCAATTGGCGCAGACTTCGACGGGCAGGATACGTGATCCGAATCCCATAGTCGGCGAGTGGGTGTGGCAACATAACCCCGCTCACGTACCCCCTCGGTTTCGCTAGTCGTTACGTTTTTTACTTGAAACGACAGTCTCGCCTGCCTGTCGGGTTGGAGAGCTTCCTCTCACGCGCCCCCCCCCAGCGGCCATGAGCAGCGACCACCCCGTGTTCAAGCGCTTCTCGCGGCAGCAGCTGATCGTGCGGCGGCGCAGCATCGGCTTCCAGACGCTGGTCTTCGAGACCTCGCAGCCCAAGACGCCGCGCTGCAAGCACTGCGGGCGCCACTTCAACGCCGTGTGGAAGGAGTTTCTGTGCCACGTGTGCGGGCTCTGGGTCTGCCAGCCGTGCTCCTCGGTCATCGAGCGAGAGCGCGAGCTCAACCGCATCCAGTACGTGCGCTCGTGCTGCGACTGCCTCTCCAAGCTCAACAAGTGGTCCGACCCGGAGCTGATCGACCAGTTCGCGGTCGCGCCGTGGGTTGTCCAGTCCTCCAAGAGCCAGCTCTCGCTCACGCTGTCGGACGCGCTGCGCACCAAAAAGCAGGCGCGCCATGCTGTGCTGGTCGTGCTCAGGCACCTGGGTATGTCGGTGGACGCGTTCGTCGAACTCATCGACCAGATCTCGGACGACGATTGGGTCGGAGCCGCCACCAACGACGTCTCGTCGCCGCTGCTCCACCAAGCCAGCGAGGTGCTGGATGTCCATGGCAAGACCGAGGAGCCGTTGTCAACGATCGAAAGCGCACAGCATCTGGTGCAGCAGTGCTTTGACCTCGTGGTGCCGGAGCTGCCGCTTGAGGAGTGTGTCTTCGCCGAGGCCAACGGAACGCGAACCTACCCGATCTTCTACGACGTCGACGAAGAAGACTCGGTCATTGTGCCTGTCATCTCGGGCGAGGAAGAACGTGAGCTCTGTATGGATCGGTACAATCTCCTTGGCGAAGGCCATCAGTTTGACGATGAGATGCAACTCATCTGCGACCTCGCCGCGAGGGAGCTCGACGCCACCTCAGCGTTTATCTCGGTCGTGCGGAACGACCAGCAGCACGCGATTTCATGTCGCACGGGCTGCGCGCGCTCGACGATGCGCCGATCGGAGACGTTTTGCTCGTTCACGCTGACATCCTCGCTGCCGTTTCTCGTGCGCGACGCGGCATTGGACATTCGGTTCCGCAACTTTGACGTCGTCCGCGGCTCGTCTCACTTGCTCTTTTACTTTGGCTTCCCGATTCTCACAAAGGAAGGCAAGTACGTTGCGTCACTGTGTGTCGTGGACACCAAGCCGCGCAAGTACGTCACCACGATGCAGTACACCATCATGAAGAAGCTCGCCGACATCATCTCGTGTCTTTGGGAGGAAGCCGTCATGGTCGCACAGATTTGAGCGTATCGTCATGTATTGTCGTTCACGACCAGCTAGTTATTCATTGATTTGTTTGCGGAGTACGTTGTGGGCTTATTGTGATCTTGTTGTTCTTCTGCGCTGTGGGGAATCCTTTGATACCAAGGCACAGCACATACCGGAAGCTCTTCTCGATGTGGTCCAGCTTGTCCCTCGTCGCGTGCACCACATCACAGCACTCGTCGCAATAGAAACGCCCATCGCAGGCGTCGCACCGAATTGTGACTGGATGCGGAGGCGCCGACGCTGATGGCACAGACGTCTTTGTCTTCCATGCCGCGCGATGGGCACACTCCTCGCAGCTCGGATTGGCTGGTGGGATGAACGCATCTCGATTGATCTTCACGCGCATGGGGAGCACCTTTGCAAGCAGCTCGTCACGCTGCCGTTTCCTCTCGAGTCGCTCTTTTTCCAGTTGCGCAGTCTCCAGTGGGTTGCGCCACGTGCTCATAGTGGTGGTCTCATTCCAGTAGTATGCCGTGTAGGGCGGCACGTCGAGGTAGCACAGCTTCCAGTCGCCCAGCGCCTGCTCGAGCGCACGCGTCTCCTCGTCTTTGGGCTCGGGGAACACTGTCTCGAGAGTCGCCGCAACGTCACGCACACCAAGCAACGCGCAGGCGCTCGCGACAAGATCGTCGCGATTGTCGGTAAAGTGCGGCTGTTCGTACAGCCACGCCGTCGCGGCGTCGGCCATTTCGTACCAGAGCTCGTGGAGATCCGCGAGCTGAGAGGCAAAGAACAGCAGCACCATCACGGTCGTCCATACCAGGTTGGTCGCGTCGTTCTTGTCCGTGGAGAGCAGCAGCTTGGCCTGCGGGACGCCGAGGCACTTGGCCATGGCCATGGACGCGCGCCAGTGGGTCTCGGACCGCATCGCGCGCCGCAGGAACTCGCACGCGCGCTGCTCCCGCGTCGCTGGCGCCACGTCGTCTGCGCTGGTGGAGGCAGCTTCGTCCGCATTGCCCTGCTGCTGATGCTGCTCTGGACCTCGACGGCGCGGCATGATGGCGGAATGAGCTCGTGTCTTTTCATGATCCGTTGCATATTGCAAAATAGGGTAGGTGTGTGTACTGAGTTGAAGAAGTAGGTGTCACCAAGGTTATGATTGAGCTGTTGCAAAACAAGGTGCGATTGTGACGATGGGCTCTTTCCCGCCAAAAGGAGGAACAGCAAACGAACTGAGACTTTGACTTTCCTCTCGGACCCAGACAAGCATGCGGAGATCGACGCGCGCCCGCGCCAGTGGTGGCGACGACACCGACGGCGGTACTAACGACTGTGCGACTGGCAAGACCGCCGCCGTGCCAGCGCGTGCCACAAAGCGCGCTCGAAAGTACGAGACGGAGGAGCAGGCGAACGGCGCACAGACCAACACGACGTCGCCGGGGTGGGTTCATCGCTCGCTCCCGGAGGACAAGCGCGCGGCATGGGACGCCGTCTTCAAGACGCACTTCCACCTCCACAAGCCGCAGGACATTTTTGATTTGTACGAGCTGGCGGCCTATCTGAGCCCGGAGAAGCCACTTGGTATGTTTCATGTCCGTGCATTCTTTGGGCCTACACTTGCGATGGCTTGCACTTATCTTCTTTGTGTGCAATAGAGGCGTTCATTGCGACCGCTAGTATTCGCCTTATCGGTCCCTTTGAGCTGCTCTCCCGTGGCGGAAGTACGGTGCAGACCGCGAAGCCACTGCATCTCCATGGCCGATTTTTCTTAGATCCGCCTGAAGTCGTTTCTGTATTCTCGGACACTGACTCGACCAATGGTGCCCACTGGGGGCTGTTTCGGGACAAGCCGAACGAGTCGCCAACATACGTCGTGTTTTCGGCGGATGCAACCATCTGCACGTTTCAGCCCGTGGCGCAAAGTCTGTTCACGGTGCTCCGCGATCGTATTCAAGCCGAATCGGATTCCTCATCGGATGTTGACTCGCACCTGAAGCTTCTCAATCACTACATCAGCACCAAACATGGAAGCACCACCAAGTCAGAGATCGCGTTGCGCAGCCAGCGATCCAAGGAGACCCTGGCGTCTTCGCTGCACGGACTGGGCATCGTCGTTCCGTACGACGCGAAGAAGCGCAGTGGGTTTCGCGAACTGCCGATTGTCGGTGAGAATCTGCACGAGTTGCTCACTCATGTTCAGTCCGGTGACGCCGCTGCCCGGAAGAAGCTCACGAACCTGCTCACGCGTGCAACGATCGCGAACGACGAGTGCGACTTCGGTACGAGCTTGCTGCTCGGTCTTGATCTGTTCACGGCGGGAACAGCACTTCAGGTATGTAGCATCAGTCGATCACCGATCCATGGCAAGAGGGCTCACAATGGTGCGTTTGTTTCTGGTTCATTTCACAGAAAGAGGCTCTTCAGATGCTGCGAGTGGCGTACATGCTCCTCGGTCGCAAGGAGTTTGCCAAGGTCGTGAGCGACCACGCGAAGCACCGCAAGCAAGACCTCGCCCCGCTCGACTGCCTGTCGGCGACCGAGTCCGACACGTCTACTCTCTCAGTTGCACTGCCGTAGACACGCACTGCGTGATGAAACGATCGGAGCTAGCCTCACGATGACGATTGACGGTCCTTTCCTCGCACAGTACGGTACGTTCTGGAACGGCTCACTCACAGCTTCGATTCGAACCTTGCCCAAGTGCAGACCGGTTCGAATAACCCAAACCAACTGCTGAAACACCTACAAACTTCCGTTCGGTATCTTGAATCCGTATCTTGGGTTCTGGCACCCTCCAAAAGAAACTGCCCATGGTCTGAGACGTCGTTGTCTCAGGCCAAAACGTCTATCCATTGGCCAAAACGGCCGTTCCAGCTGGGCCAAAAACTACTGGCCATGCCAGTATCATCAGCAAGTGAGCTGCTGGCATTCAGAGTGTTGGTCGTCCAGGGTTTCCGCACCTATTGCGCAGCATCCATTCCATTGGCACGTGCGGAACCAACCACCTCGCATCCGTCCGTCCGTCCAGAGCGCTCTGTGTGTGGTGGCTGTCTCGCCGCATTGCTCTGCGCAGTCTTGAATTCGCTTTCGTCGACACCTTCCGCCGCCACCATGTCCGCCGCCAACACCCCCGCCGCCGCGCCCGTGCTCGCGCCGCTCGAGCGCTCGTTCTGGTACAAGGAGTCGCTCACGGAGGACCTGTACATCTCGTCCACGCTCAAGCGCGTCATGTTCGAGGCGCAGTCGCAGTTCCAGACGATGCAGATCATTGAGACCACGGCGTTCGGCAAGACGCTCGTGCTCGACGGCAAGACGCAGTCCGCCAAGAGCGACGAGGCGGTGTACCACGAGTCGCTCGTGCACCCGGCGCTCATCGCGCACCCGAACCCCAAGACCGTCTACATCGGCGGCGGCGGCGAGTTCGCCACGGCCCGCGAGGTGCTCAAGCACAAGTCGGTCGAGAAGGTCGTGATGGTCGACATTGACGAGGCCGTGTGTGACCTGTGCCGCAAGGAGCTGCCGGAGTGGTCGGAGGGCTGCTTCGAGGACCCGCGCCTTGAGGTGCACTACACGGACGCGCACGCCTTCCTCAAGCAGTACGAGGGCACGTTCGACGTGATCATCATGGACATCGCCGACCCGATCGAGGCCGGTCCGGGCTATGTGCTCTACACCGAGGAGTTCTACAAGTACGCCGTGACCAAGCTCAACAAGGGCGGCTACTTCGTGACGCAGTCCGGCCCTGGTGCTCTGTACAACTGGGACGAGTGCTTCTCGGCCATCTACAGCACGCTCAAGACGGCCTTCAACACGGTGCTCCCGTATACGGTCGACATCCCGTCGTTCGGCTGCATGTGGGCCTACACCATGGCCACGAACACCGACGACGGCGCCGCCGCCAAGAAGGCGATCATCGAGCGTCGCATCGACGAGACCGACGCTCTCGTGGCCGCTCGCATCCCCAAGCAGCTCAAGTTCTACGACGGCGTGAGCCACCTGGGCCTCTTCGGTGTGCCGAAGCCGATCCGAGACTCGCTGGAGCAGGAGAAGCGCGTGATTACCGTCGACAACCCCGTGTTCATGTACTAAGTAAATACGACTGACTAGCTATGCACCTCACCACTACTAGCAACCAAACAGAATGAAACTCAGAGCTCCTACCCCTACTTCACATCGGACTGGCATGCGTCACCAAACGATCGTAAACTCGAGCACACGGATGGGCTGTACAATACTACGTGTTGATTCATTCTACCACGCCGTGACGGGTGAGGATTATCTATGGGACGGACTTAGGAACCGTCGTCTAAGCCGAGGCCTGCTCCTCCTCGCCCACCTCGCCAATCTCGAAGCGCTGGTAGGCGGCGACCGTGACGTTCACGCCAATCTTCTTGGCGGCGTCCTCGATGAACGCGCCGACCTTCGGGTTGCCCTCCTCGATGAAGTGGTCCTGCTCGAGCAGCGTGAACTCGCCAAAGAACTTGCCGAGGCGGCCGTCGATCATCTTGGCCACGATGTTGGCGGGCTTGCCCGTGTTCTGGACCTGCTCCGCCAGGAACGCGCGCTCCTTCTCGACGAGCGCCTCCGGCACCAGGTCACGCGAGAGGTACTTGGGCTTGGCCGCCACGATGTGCATCGCCAGGCGCTTGCCCAGCAGCTCGACCGCCTGCGTCTGCTCGGGCGTCGCCGTCGACGACGGAAACTCGAGCGCCACGAGCGCGCCGGCGCGGCCCAGGCCGTTCGCGGCCTGGTTGTGCAGGTAGCTGCAGATCGTGCCCTCGGCGACCTCGAACTTGACCGCACGGCGCGCGACGACGTTCTCGCCGACCTTGCCCACGAGCTCGGGCACCTTGTCCGCGACGGTCTCACCATCCACCGCGAGCTTGCCGAAGCTCTCAGCGTCGAGCTCGGCGGCGCCGACCGCGCTCGACTCAGCGAGCGCCTTGGCGACCTGCGCCACGAGCTCCTGGAACTTGTCGTTCATCGCGACAAAGTCGGTCTCGCTGTTGATCTCGACCATGGCGCCGGTCTTGCTCTCGACGTGGACGCCGATGAGGCCCTGCGCGGTCGTGCGGCCGGCCTTGGCGCTCGCGCGCGCGATGCCCTTCTTGCGGAGCCACTCGAACGCGGCCGGGAAGTCGCCGTTCGTGGCCACGAGCGCGTTCTTGACGTCCTTGAGCGGCGCCTCCGAGGCCTGGCGCAGCTTCTTCACGGCCTCGATGTCGGGCTTGTAGGTGCTCAGGCAGCGCACGCGGAGCGCGGCGCGGGCGACGGGGCGCGCGGCCAGGAAGGACGAGAGCATGGCGGCGGAATTGGTGGGGACGGAGTGTCGGACGGTATGTGCGGTGGACGCGAGGCGACCGGATCCGCGTGCGACGGAGGTGATCTCTCCAATCACGTCCCAGCAGCTACGGGTGGCCCCTTGTGGCCGAATCATAACACAGGGGTACGCGTACCCTCTGTGTAACCCCGTCTGCTACATGGATGCGCGCCTTTACTCGCAACAGTGACGTATGATCGTAGTGTCACAATCCCCCCCGCTCGAGTGGCTGGTGGGTCGATAGTGACCGGGACAGGCTGAGATTTTTGAAGAGCTCCGAAAGCGGGAGCTGGCACTGGAAAGAATGGAGCCAATTCCAGTGGCTTGGCGAGAGCCACGCTGGACGCCTCTGGGCGACAGCTGGAGGCCCATTGGTGCTACACCGGTATCCACGTGCGCCGGGAACACGACGAGTAACGTTCCATCCAGCAACCCAATGGTAACGTTACTGTAGAACTGATCGGGATCACTGGGGACCAGGAACCCCACTCAGAAACTCACCTCGTCATATGCGGCGGGAGACTGCCCGTGGATCAGTGCGAGAGCCCCCTTGCTGGTGCCATAGGACATCAGGGGTATCGTGTATCCGCTTTGCTCGTTATGGTGGTGCGGGTCCGCAGCTTCAAAGGACGTCGTCACTCCGCCTTTCCGTCTGTTCTTTAGTCGAAATCCGTGGAACAAGAGATCCGGTTTCGCACCGAGTACTGTGCCGAGCTGCGCTGACCACGTCAGATCACTTGGGTCTCCGTTGGGTTCCCATCATCCCGGATACTCCTTCTCTCGCTGGCTTCCCGCGGCTGTAGCGTGTCCCAGGCCCCGCGGATGGCGCGGGCTACGAGCACCCACCTCCTACAGTGAATCGCGCTCCTTCCACCCAACTTCTCTCTCGTCATTCGGTTTTTGTCCTTCCATCTCCCACCCAGCAAGACCGCCAGAAAACACCCTATCGCGTTATCATGCTCACCACCAAGCTCCTCGCGCTCTGTGCCCTTGCGGCGACCGCCGCTGCGGCTGCCAAGGCGCCTGTTTACAAGTACAAGTTCGACGCGGCGTCGGCCGCGGGCATCGACGGCACCATCAAGGTCCAGTACGACTCGGCCAGCTCCAGCAAGGCCACGATCTCGGCCGACCTCGACTTCTCCAAGGTGGACCTGAGCGAGATCACCAAG
>JAADWV010000883.1:0-11034 GCA_023336295.1 Pythium folliculosum
GCGGCGCGCGACGGCGCAGAGGCCCATGGCCACGCGCGCGGTGAGTTGGAGGAGCTCGAGAAGCACGGGCGCGAGGAGCGCGGCCGCGCGAAAGCCGAGGCACACGGCCCAGTGGAACAGCGCCACCGACGCGATGATGGCAAAGTCCTCGAAGGGCGGGAGCTCCGTGGTCGGTGCCGTCGGCGTGGGCTTGTTGGTCACGGTCGTCGCCTGGGTCTTGGGCTGCTCGACTTGGTTGTGGCACATGGTGATGATGTGCGTTGGCGGGGTCGAGTGAGTGGGCGGAAGAGGAGCTGGTTGAGGAGGCGGCTTGCGCGGTCCGGAGCAAATTGGAAAGTGAAGAGGAGGAGGGGAGCAGCAGTACACGGACGAGCTGACGAAGGAGAGCAGCTCCATCACGTTGTGGTGGCTGCGCATGGGACACGGCGGCTGTGAGAGACTCGGACCTGTCACTTTCGCTCTTTTCTCTCACACGGCGGCGGCGCAAGAGAACGCGGCGCCGCTGGCGTACTGGGCGCGTCATGTCACGCAGCATACGCTCCCGACGGCATCGGCGGAGGCGGCGCCGTCCGCCTTCGCGTGGCGCGCTTAGCGGCGCTCCATGTTGCTTGGTGGCTTTTGGATGAACATGAGAATGGTGGGGGAAACGCAAAAGTGGGCGAGTGCGGATCTTTCCCGCTCGAGTGCCGCGCTGTCACTCGAGCGACCGGCGCCTCGCGTTATTCACGGATCTGTTTTTATATACGGAAAACACCATACTGTGCCGGTGTTTCCCCTCGATCCGCGAAGCGTCACTCTCTTCACTCCACCATGGCGAAGGTGACGGCCGCGGCGCCGCCGCCCAAGACGCCCAAGCTCCCCGAGCCCGCCGCCGCCGCTTCTACCGCTGCTGCCGCCGACGTCCACGAGCCGCTCGACGCCGAGCCGGCCGACGCGCCAGCCGCAGACGACGGCCCGCTGACGGCGGCGCAGCTGCGCGCGTTCGCCGAGGCCGCGACGCCCAGCGAGCGCGTGGCGCTGCTCGCGGGGGCGCTGCGCGTGACGCACTACGCGGCCAACCCGCGCGCGCTCGTGTGGGTCGACTTTTGCTTCGGCGTGCTCTCGTTCGCGCTCGAGGAGGCGCGACTGGGCGAGTCCAAGGCGCGGGCGCTGCTGCGCGTGGCCAACGAGTTGTTTGCGTACGCCACGTCGCCGTCGTTTAGTAGTGGTGGAGAAGGCGCTTCCGATAGACCGGCGTTCCCGTCGACAGAAGAGGTCTACGACGTGTTCCGCCAGCTCGTGCGCGCCCACAGCGCCGCGACCGCGTCGCAGGTGCTCCCGCCGCCGCCGCCGGGCGCTGCCGCCGACTCAGAGTCACTATGGGATGCCTCGGACGTGGCGCAGATCGTCGCGTTCATGAGCTCGTCGTTCTTCCGCCACTTGGCCGCGTACCAGCACGTCTTCCAGCGGCCGCGCGAGTGCCTCGAACGCGAGGTCGCGCTGGTCGTCGAGTCGCCATTGCCGCCGCCGCCACTGGCGTCAGCCACGGCCGTCGCTTTATCACCCGAGTGACAGAAAGCCTCTCCAATCGAAACGAAACACGCTCATAAAAAACAAATCTGTATCATACTGCGGACGCATGGCTGTGTGTGGGTTGTGTGTCTGGGAGGGGACACGAGACGCTCGGCGTGTGCTGCGGGGCATCTCGGGTCGGTCTGTCAGTCTGTCTGGCGGTCTCTAAGAGTTGAACTATATGCGCAACGGAACGGTGGTACCATCATTATTTATCGCACAAAGAGCCGCTGGACCGACGCGATGTCGAGCTCCTTGAGCGAGTTGATCGTGCCGTTGAGGATGATGAACGAGCCGACGATCTGCGTCGTGCGGATCGTGAGCCCGCGCGGGAAGAGCACGGCGAGCGCCGAGGCCACGAGGAAGCGCGAGCGCGGCGCGATCGTGTTGGGCACGCGTGACTCGGAGTGGCGCACAAAGTCCTTCATGTGCGCCAGGTACGGCTTCTGCGGGTTCATGAGCTTCATGGTGCTCAGGTTGTGGGGCACGTGCGACAGGTAGCCGGCCACGCAGCCCGCGGCCATGGACGCGATCGCGTTCTTGATCGCGGGGCTCGTCTCGAGCGGGATGCGCTCCTCAAAGTAGTCCGAGAGCTGGTTCAGGCCGATGCCGAAGATGACTTCACGCGCCATACGCGGCAGCAGGCCGCGCATCCAGCGCGTCGCGAGCGGCTCCGGGTTCATGTGGCCGGCGTTGAAGGCCTCGAGCATGCCGCTCACGGGCGTCATGATGATGCCGGGCGCGACGGCCTCGGCGAGTCGCACGAGCTGCGGGTTCTCGTACTGGTCGGCGTCCACGTGCTTCTCCATGAGGTGGCGCAGGCCCTTGAAGCCGTTGATGTACACGACGCGCGTTGGGATCTGCATGCCCATGTTCGGGAACAGCGTGGTCACGGGCTGGCCCGTGAGGCGCGCGTTGAGCAGCGAGTTCATGGCGCTTCGGTAAAAGCTCTCGAGCGCGGCGGCCACCGAGATGGCGAAGTAGGGCGTCGGCTTGGCGTGCTGCTCGAGCAGCGGCGTCTGCAGCAGCGCGGCCTGGCGGCGGATCTCCTTGCTCAGCGAGTGGATGATCTCGCGCGACGCGGACTTGTCGTCGAGGATCTCGTCCAGCGCGTCCGACTGCACGGCGAACGCGCTCACGGGCGTGACGCAGCGGCAGCTCACGGCCGCCGGGTCGCGCAGCAGCGCGTGGTTCGCGCCGACCGACTGGCCCGCGGTCGAGATCGCGAGCTGGTGGACCTGGCCGTTGATGAGCTTGGTGCTCTCCACGCGGCCCTCGCGCAGCATGAGCATCTCGGTCTGCGGCTCGCCCTGGTGGTACACCACGCGGCCCTTGGGGAACGCCACGGGCTGCGCGCGCGCGCAGATCTTGCGCAGCGTCGGCTCCGAGCACATGGCGAACACGCCGCACGACGCCGCGACCTGGAGGCACTCGTCCATGGCGATGGCGTGTGGCAGTGCGTGGCAGGAGGAGGCGATAGCGAGCGCTGTGTGGTTGTGTGCCACGGATATTCGTGGCAGCAGGCGGCGTGCGCGAGCGGCGGAACGAAAGCGGTAATGAGCGATGCGCGCGCTCCACGCACGTTTGTGGGCAATTGGATCCGCTGGCGTCGCCGCGGACGGGTCCAACGGGTTTGCGGAGATGGGACCCGTCCGACGGTTGTGCAAACACAGAACCGAGACCCATGGTACTAAACAATAGAGCGTGCTCTGTGATTTGAGTGAAGCGGGTTGGCGGGTTTCATTTTGTCAAGACCCGTTTACTGTTGATCACCACCAAGCAGAACCCGAACCCGGATGAGACGACCTTTGTGAGTGAAAGGGTCGGCCCATCTACCCACTTCAGTCCAGGGACAGCCAGAGTGAATGCTCAAACTGGGCTCGAGCGGCTCACTTCCCGGCTTTAGCAGGAGACAAGGCGATGGCCACGCCATGCCAGCGGCATGATTCCACTGCCACGCCACTGCCCTTGCCATGCTGCCATGGCCATGGCAGCGGCACCGCCACCGAAGCCGCCGCCACAATGGTTTTCGCCTGGTGACCTCCTGTCTATCGCGTGGTGCTTCGGTGTCACTGCCACGTCAGGCCGGCCCATGTTGAAGGCGCCGCGCCCGTCCACCCGCCACCCGGCTCAGCTCCCGCCACCGACGCCGCTGGCACTGCCACTGGCGCGGCCGCCGGCCGTGGCGCCCAGCGACCCGGCGCGGCTTAGCACGCGCAGCTGCCGCGGGCTCAGGATCTGCGTGCGGCCGGCCGTGGCAACGCTCACGGGGACGCGGCGCGGCGTCTTGCGCACGCCAGACGCCGCTGCCACGGCGTGCTTGGCAGCGCCACCGCGCAGCCCCACGAGCGGTGGCAGCTGCAGCGGCGCGTGGACGATCTCCTCCAGCACGCTCGCGGACGCCGTGGACGCGCTGTCGTCCTCATCTCCCTCGTCGTCGTCGTCTCCGCCGCCAACGTCCTCACGGTCGTTGTTGCCGCCCGTGGCAGCCATGGCAGCACGTTCCCGCGCCTTGCGCTCGCGTGCGCGCCGTCGTCGCCTCGCTGCCATCGCTGCCTCGCCGCCGCCGGCCTGCGCCTCGCGCTCGGCCTCCTGTGCCAGCGCGTGGACGTCCTCGATCACGGGCTCGACCGCCTCCTCCTTCTTGCGCTCGCGCGCGTCGTAGTCGACGCAGAACTTCCAGGGCCGGCGCGCGAGCCCCATGTCGCCCTGCATCAGGATCCCCAAGCACTCGCCCGCGAGGCTCCACACCTTCACGCGCCGGTCGAACGACGAGGTCACCAAGCTCGGCGGCTCGCGGATCGGCTGCACCGAGTACACGATGTCGCCGTGTGCGCGCCACTGGTGGTGGCACGCGGGCGCCTGCGCCGCGCCAACCAATGGCATCCCTGCCGGGAAGAAGAAAGCCGCACTCGGGTCGCGCGCGCGGAACGCCGCGAACTCGGGCCCGTTGCGCACTTTGCGCACCATGCTCGCGGCGTTCACGCGCAGGTTGCGCCGCGCGTTCACACACTCGACCGCGCGCGCGAGCCGCGTGAGCCGAAAGTCCTCCTCGAGCTTGGCCAGTACGGGCGCGAGGTCCCAGACCGAGACCACGCCCTTGTCGTCGCCCGTGACCACGAGGAATTGCTCGTCGTCGGCGCCATCTCCCGATCGCGGCAGCACAGAGACGCAGTTGACGGGCGCGACGCCGCCGCCGACCTCAGCGCCGCGCTGGTTGCGGAAGCGGTAGACGCACTTGCCCTTGTAGCGGCTCGGGCGCGTGGCCCAGAGGCACACGTTGCCGGCGTTGTCGGTCGAGAGCAGCAGCGGGAACGGGTCCAGGAACGCGAGCGCGAGCACGCCGCTCACGTGGCCGATGCACATGGCGTCGAAGCGGCCAAACTCGAAGTCCCAGAGCAGCAGTGTGGCGTCGGACGAGCCGGACGCGATGAGCGAGAGCGTGTGCGAGTAGCTGAGCGCCGAGATGTCGGCGCCGTGGCCGCCCTCGAGCCGCCGCAGCAGCACGCCGCGCTCGGGCGCGGCCTCGTCGTGGATGTCGATCGCGCCGTCCCAGGAGACGCTGACCACGGCCATGTGCTCGGCGCAGTAGCAGAGCCGCGAGACCTCGGACCGGTGCGCGCGGTTGTCCACCTCCGGGTACGCGAACGACTTCATGTGCGAGCCGTTGAGGTAATCGAAGACCTGGATGAGCCCGCCGTGGTCGCCCACGATGAGCTTGCGCTCGCGGCAGTCGAGCGCGAGCGCCGTGAGGTCCGTGTCGCTGAGCCCGCGGTACACGCGCAGCAGCTTGCCCACGCGCGCGTCCCAGATCTTGACGTCGCGGCCGGCGGCCGTCACGAATGAGAGCGAGGTCGGGTTGTAGAGCGCCGCGAAGACCGGGTGGTCGTCCGTGAGCTCCGGGTTCTCGAGCTTGGCGTAGTCAAACTTGGTGAGCTTCTTGCCGGCCGCGACGATACGCTTGTACGGCGTGACCGACACGATCGCCTTGACGTCGCCCATGCTCTCGGCCGTGAACGTCTGCATGCACGCAAAGTTGCGGATGTCCCAGACCTTGAACACGCCGTCCACGTCGGCCGTGATGATCTGCGGCGTGTCCGGGATGATCTCGACGCCGCAGAGGCTGTTGCTGTGGCCGTGGAGCCGCAAAATGAGCTGGTCCACGTACGGGTTCCACACGAGCGCGTCGAAGTCAAAGCCTGCCGAGACCAGAAAGCGGTACTCGGGCGAGTACGCGAGCGCGCGCACGCCCTTTTGGTGGCCGTCGAGCTGCTGCTTGTGCTTGCCCGTGTGGACGTCCCAGAGCCGGATCGTGCGGTCCATGCTCGCGGACGCGAGCGACTCGAGCGTCGGCAGCGTGAGCAGGTCCAGCACGATGTCGTCGTGCGAGCGCGTGAGCACTTTGCCGCGCGCCTCGCCGCCCATGTGGTGCCGCTCCTCCATGCGCTCGGCGTCCCACGCGTACACGACGCCGCTCACGCCCGCAGAGAACAGCGTCGTGGTCTCCGGGTACCACTTGAGGCAGTTCTGCGCGGTCGGCGTGTGGCAGCTCTTGACGAGCCGCAGGTTGGTGTCGTCATAGAAGCGGAACTGCAGGTCCGACGACGCGAGCACGTACTGGTCCAGCTACGAAGAATATTTCAGAAAGTGTGAGCAGAGAAGGCGATCCGAGCGTGACTGAGTGGCTCATGCACCTTGGGGATGTGCTCGGCGCACTGCACGAAGCCCTCGGGGGACTTGATGCTGCGCTCAAAGTCGCACTCGGTGCTGTAGAGCTTGAGCACGGAGCTGCAGTTCTCGATGAGCGCGATCTGGTCCGTGGTCGGGAAGTAGTAGATCTATCAGAGAAAAAAAAAACACGGATCATGAGCTAAACGCGCCTTTGGTACGATGTAATGAGCCTAATAGCTACTGACATGATCGATGAACGTGCTGTGCTTGGAGGCGTCCTCCCACTGGACGTGGTGGTAGTGCTGGATCGAGTTGGGCTGGTGGCTCTTGGCCGTGAGCCCCGTCTCGACGATGAACGACGTGAACTCCTCCCACTCCATCGAGCCGTCGCCGTTGATGTCGATCTGCGCAAAGAGCTCGCACAGGTTCGCGATGAGCTGCCGATCCGAGAGGTCCCGCAGCCGCGAGTGCTCCTCGCCGCCGCGCTCCGTGCCCTGCACGAACCGCACCATGACGTGCACAAACTCGGCGATCGAGAGCCCGCGGTCCTTCTGCTGGAACTCGCGCCGCAGCGCGCTCACCTTGGCCATGTCCATCATCATCATGATGTCCATGGTGAAGCCCTTCTCCGGGTCGTGCTCGTACGGGCGCGCCACGCCGTCCGCGCGCGCAAAGTCATGGCTTCGAGACACATCAATTAAAGTGAGCGTAACCAAATAGACAGGACGCACAACGCGCAGCAGGACGCACTGCTGGACCTCCGTGAGGAACGCGCCGGCGCCCTCGGCGATGTGGCGCAGCGCGTCGGCGACGTCGCTGTCGCTGTGACCGCCGGGCCCCGGCGGTGGCGTCCGCGGCGGCGTCGGCGAGAGCATGGCGACGATTCCCGCTCGATGGATGGAGACTCTTCAAGGTTCGTCCGACACGATTAGGGTGGCTTGGGCAGAAGCGAGCCCGATGAACAGGCGAAACGACGCTAAACTAGTTGGCGTTTTCGGGCTGCATGAGGGAACACCGCGCTCCATCCACTCTGGCGACTCACCGCCAATCGTATCCTCGAAGCCTCAAGTGGTGTATCTGCGCTTGGACACGCCACGAGAACGGAAGCAATGTCTGCCCTGCGAAACCGCCGCTATGCGAACGTATTGCCGATGTTTTGTTGTTGTTTTCGCTCATTAGCCCACTAGACTTCATTCATAACGTAACGTAAACTCGCGATCTCACTCTCAGGTCGCTCGGTCTTGCTCACCGCCTTCTCCACATGCTGCCCGCGTCGGCGGTCCCCCGATGCTCTGCCCGGGGCTACGATGGTGTTGGCGCCCGCGCCCACGAGGGTTCCGCTGCCTTACCTTCCGAGGGGCCGGCGGCGAAGCTACAGGAGGACAGCGGTCAGCATCCGGGTCGGGGAAACATAAGATGGCGTCAAGTTGGCGGGCCTACTTACCGCCAAGAAACAGTGAGCGGGCGTCGTCCGCGATGGTGTTGCTGCCGGTAGAAGCCGCCGGCGTGGACGTGGGCGTGGGCCCTACAGTGACGTGATCCAACTCGGCTCGAAGCTGCTCCAATGCGCGGTTCAACGCATCTATCGCCGACTTGGTAGCGACAGCCTGCTCCCGTTGGACTGCATCTTGCGCGTGTCGAGCTTGGTTATTGGTGTCGAGCTGGAGGAAAGCGAGATCCCCCTCAAGTTGGTTCTGCAGACCGCGAATAGCCATCTCAGCGTCGAACAGGATGCCTTGACGAGTATAGTAGTCACTCCACGCTTCGCGTTGCGCCAGGTTAGGTGCCCTGAGTTTGTCATCTTCGTCGACGAGTGCTTGGTGTCGAGCAACGAAAGAGAACCCTTCTGCGCCGTGGCTTGGATCTTGAGCAAAGAGAGCTTTGAGTCGAGCATCGACGACGGACTCGACGGTGGCAATCATCGTGGCGTCGAGCTCCGCCGGCTGCTCGTCCACGTCCTACACGTTCGCCTTGGCGTCGAGCTCCGCTGGTTGCTCGTCCACGTCCTGCGCGTTCACCTTGGCATCGAGCAATCGAAAGGCCGGAACGTTTAGCAGCTCAGCAACGTCCTCCGGCTCCTTCTCTGTAGGTGTTGTAAGGTAAAATGTTAGCATAGCAGCCAAGCCGGATTGTGCAGGCCATGGGGTGGGAACGTACTGAGGGTGAAAGTGGGTGCCGAATGCGGTCGTGGCGGCTCGTCGGACGCCAGATGAGGGGAGCGGCGCTGGGTCTGTAGATCTTGCGCTTGATGGCCGTCTCCGGGGGGAAGCGCGACACTGGCCGCCGCTTCTACGATGCGCTCCAGTGTGGAGTACACGCGCCGGCGATCGCATTGGAAGAAGAGGTCAAGTCGCCGGCGTTCTTGCGCGGAGACGTCGGAAGCAACGGCATCCACGACACAGCGGTCCTGTGCGCCTTCCAGATCCGTCGCGCAGCGAAGAACGGCACGCACGAGCTCGCGGACGCGCCAGAAGACGGCGGCACAGTCGGCCGCACGATCGGCGGCATCGTCCACGACGAGCGTCTCCAGCCAATCTTTGATTGGCCACCAAGACTCTGCGTACTCGCGGTACCAGACACCTGTACGCAGTTAGAGCAAACATGTTAGTGGGCACGACCAGGCAAGCACACCACAGAGCACTTACTCAAAAAGACGCAGTTGAACGGCATCTCGTCCGCCATGAGAAGACGAAGCGAAGAGGTGATGGAGAGGTAGCGTGGTCACCAGCAGGAAAATGCGCGAATGAAGCAAGCGGTTTCCACGCGATGCGCCCGGTCGATAAACTCCGCACGGGCGGTGCTTGAAGTGCGTTGGGTGCGCACCGACGGCCACGGCAACGAACCCACAAGAACGGAGGGCTTCTCGCTTCTCCACATCCACGTGGTTGGGCGGGAGGGACTACACCAGATTTGGCGGTGCGAGGCACTCCGTCCGCCACCCCGCTAGTTGCTGCCCACGTCATCCGCTGGGCCCTCGCACCCTTTTCTGTGTCTGGACTTAACTTCTCACCATCGAAGCGAAATGGAAGCGTGGCACCCGAATCTTGTTAAAGGAGCAATCCACGCTTCTTCTGAACACCACCCACCGACCGCTTCCTCCTGCTCGTGCCCAGCGCCACGTCGAGCAGCCGCCTCCAGCACGCTCCGTCGCCGTTGCTGCCACTGGCGTTGCCGTTGGTCGCCGCGAGCGTGCGCTCGTGCTGCAGCAGCTCGTCGCGGATGTGGAGCAGCTCGCGCACCTCGCGCGTCACGAAGCCCGCGCGCAGCTCCTTTGTGGAACAGCCCGTTCGCGAGCTGCGCCGCGATCGGGCGGAACGCGGCGATGGGCAGCGCGCTTGCGCGATGGAGCCATTTTCCCAGGGTTCCCACGTGGTTTTTTCCAGGTGTGGAAAAAGCCGAAAACACCAACCCTCCAGCGCCGGTGAACGAAAAATGGAGGTGAAATATACCATGTAGTAGGAAATATACCATGTAGTATATTTCACCTCCAATATGGCATTCTAGAGCTCCTCTAGACGTGAAAATCGATACTGAAAATTCACGAATGGGGGCAATTCAACAAGATCCGCGCAATGGGTTCAAATCCAGTTCCTGTACTGATCTGTTAGTCACGGTATCGCTAGGAGCTATGTGGACATTACTTACTCGTCTTTCATGGCCGCATCCTTGGCTTCCTCGTGGAGGTTGTTGACGAACTCTTCATAGAGCTTGGTGATCTGATCCTTGAGGGAGACAGCATCGCGCCCATGCAAAACTGCGGTCTCCATCTTGCGAATCGATTCTTCGCGCAAATCGAGCTCCTTGGCTATCGCCTTCTGGGCGCGTGCACGGGCTTCAAGCGCTAGGTCACGCTTCTTGTCGGCTTTCGTGCGCTGCTCGGCGGCTTGTTCCGCGATCTCCTTGGCGCGCTTCATGATGCGGAGGTGGTCATCGAGTGCTTCTTTGTGCAAGCGATCCAGCTCGGCGGCGATGCTCTCAAGTTCTTCTTTGGCGCGACGTGGGGGGCTGCTACTACGGGAAATCCGTTTCCGTAAATAACGCAATATTCGAGGTTTGTTCCGTAAATATCCCCAAATGAATCATCCCCTCCTCCTCGCTCGAGTGACGACCCGTCACAACTGACTGTTAAGTGATGTGTTCCGCCATTCCGATAAGCCCTGCGGCAACCATGGGCGCCCGCGAACATACCACGCGATAGCCGGCGCTGCCATGACCGCCACGGACGCCATTGCCAACGCCAACGCCGCGCCAACGCCCGTGCCATCGCTTATGGCAACGACTGCGCCGCCGGAGAGCGCGGCTGCACCGTATTCGCTCGTCCCGTTCCCGGCCGTCAATGCGTCTGCGAGAGAACGCGACTGGTAAGAGAACCCGAGTCTCTCGCAGCCGCGGTGTCCCATACGCCGCCACCGCCGCGACGATGTGCGCGAGCTGCGCCTCCTTCGTGAGCGGCTCCTCCTTCCTCCTCCTCATTATCCAATTTGCTCAGGACCGCGCAAGCAGCTCCTCCCCAACCAGCTCACACACTCGACCCCGCCAACGCACGTCATCACCATGTGCCACAACCAAGTCGAGCAGCCCAAGACCCAGGCAGCGACCACCTCAGGCATGGCGACCGCCAAGTCCACGCCGGCGGCGCCGACCACGGAGCTCCCGGCGTTTGAGGACTTCGCCATCATCGCGTCGGTGGCGCTGTTCCACTGGGCCGTGTGCCTCGGCTTTCGCGCGGCCGCGCTCCTCGCGCCCGTGCTTCTCGAGCTCCTCCAACTCACCGCGCGCGTGGCCATGGGCCTCTGCGCCGTCGCGCGCCGC
>JAADWV010000884.1:0-11023 GCA_023336295.1 Pythium folliculosum
ATCGCTCAGACACTGCTTATGAGTGTAGGAGCAGTGGGCGGTCGCGCGATGGTGTGAGTTTGAGACTGAGCCGAGTCGCTGGTGAGGTGATGTCTGCACGCGGGGGGCAGCGCGTTCGTTGGCGCCCTGATGCAATCTTGGCTTCTCGCATGCTCGATCAGGCTTATGCTTTTGTGGGTGGACCAATCGTACTTTACCGAGGCGTGTTTATGCTCTGTGTTGATTAGGACGGGCAGCACAGCCCCACAGACCACACGCGGCCAAATTCGATCCCAACGTCCAAACGTACGGAGCTGATGTCCAGGAAAGCGGTTAGGGCGGCAACAAAGTCAGAACAGGCAGCGGGTCCACCTGTTCGACTCAACTCTAGTACAGTACTGTACATGGCCCATCTGCCACCAAACCCCAATCTGCGCTGCCAACACGCCAAGTTTCCCGTCTGAATGGTCGCCGGTCTTGGTTCCCCGCTGAGAAGTCCAGCCACAACGGAGCCATTCCTCCTTCTCCGCTGGAGTGTTGGTGATTGATTGTTCAGTGAATGAGGACCAAATCTGAGCGTAATAATGCCCGAGCCAACGGACTAAAGCGACGCATGTGCTGTCGTAAGCTTTCCTGCATAAAGCGCAATCCGTGGCTCCGCATAAACACTCGGGCGATGCAGTTTGGCCCAGGCCCAGGGACAGTTTCAATGGTGTGCTTTCGAACTTGCAGACTGCAAGTTGCAGTACAACGTGGTAGTCTGGTAATGGTTCGGAAATTCGGATTCTGTTCCGGTTTTCAACCATCCAACATCTTGGCTGTTCCACAGCCACCGCTCTCTACCGTAAAAGTAGTATTTGTCTATTGGGCAAAGGCTGGGTTGGCTCAACTGACTGGTATCGTAGCAGAGAACTGATGCGAGATACAAACGCGCATCACATCACCTTTGTGGGCAACCCAAACATGGCATCACGAGCGCCGCCTTCAGGTTCTCGACCTCATGGGATGAGCTGAGACCACTTGATCTCATCCAGAAAACCATACAGGATCGCGATCCCGAAATTTAGGAAATGTGACGGGGCAACCTGCTCCCGCTGAGAAATTCCATTTTACCTCACAGGAGTGACAAGGTCACTGCCAAGTCCGTGACACACAGATGAGCGATCAAAATCAGACCACTTTCGATCCTTTCCATGCGGCCGGCAATATTTCCAGCCTGGATATCCAGGTGGCGTTCGAATTGGAAGCTGTCAAGCAGCAAGCCAAATTGACCTGGACTCCTTGGAGTAGGGAGCCCTGAAGTCGGATGGGGGAGTGCGGTGTTCCCAGCCACACCGCGTCGTCGGGCATTTCACGGGTGTTTGATTCTCTGGATTTCCGCCGGTCCGAAAAAAAAGATATTCGAGCACCTCCCGCTACGGTGGGAATCCGGCGTTGTGGGCCAACAATTGCAGCCCTCAACCTTTTCCCTCGCCTGTGTGTGCCCCATCTGGATCCGTTCTACTGGACGCAGGAGAGGCTCCGTAAAATGACAGCGTCAGCGTGAGTGACGACTGCCAGTGGGCAACCGGGTTCGTGTGCACCCAGCCCACAAACATCCGTTCTCCGGCGCCGGGCGTTTTGCTGGACGTTGGGAATCGTTGGTCGTAGAGACAGCGAGAGCGCATCCGGGAGATAACGAAAATTTTGGGCACCCGGCCCGCTGGATGAGGATGAGAGGCTGACCAGCGCGCATCTCGTGTGTCCTGGCGCAGCCCAGCGTGAGCGCGGCCTCTTTTCCCTCGCGATGCGCACGCGTGTTGGGCACGCCACCCATCTTTCCCTGTTCTTTGCGTCCCAGCCTTGAGTTGGGAGATTGTTCTATGGCGGAACTCTCGATCCTCCCACCTCAGTCATGAAGACACCGCGCCCTTTGAGGGTTGGATCGTTGGCCCAGCCAACAATTGGCTACAAAAACCCACGAATGTATCGATCGACCGGCGCAATTCCACAATCGGACGACCGGCCAAAACGGGCCAGTCCCACACTTCGTTTCTGCGACGTGTGGGGGAGAGATAAAAAAAAAACAGAATCCAAATTTCCACAAAACTGTCCCAAAACACTAATCCTAATCTAGTTTTTCATCCAAAACCTGAAAAAAGTCTGATTTGAAAAAAACCAAAAACTGCACTCATGCACTCGGGCCAACTTCAACACGGTCCAGTGTCCTCCGTGCTCGTTTCTCACGCGTGCGCGATCCGCAGCTGCCGCTCGAGCGCGTCCAGCGCGTCCCGGATCCGCGCCCAGCCCTCGGCGTGCGCGATGGCCTCGGGCACGTAGCCAAACTTCCTGCGGATCTCGCCGCGCACGAGCCGCAAATACTGCCGCACCTCGGTCACCAAAAGCCGCACGTGGTCGCCCATGGCCGCGTGGCCCGCGCGCGCGCCCTGCGTCGTCCGCGCGGCCCGCAGCGCGCGCAGCTCCGTCTCCAGCTGCGCCTTTTGCTCCTGCGCGCTCGCGAGCTCCCGCGTGCGCTGCGTCTCCCACGTGGCGCTCTCGTCCACGTCCTGCCGCACGGCGGCCGCGCGCGCGCGCAGCGTCAGGAGCTCGGCCTGCTGCGCCTCAAAGCGCGCGGCCGTCTCCTGCAGCTGCGGCAGCGCCAGCGCCACGTGCTGCTCCAGCCAACGTACGCACGACGCCGACACGGCCGCGAGCCCCGCCACCTAAACCCCTCCAACTCAAATAAGTGAGACCGTGGCCCACGCAAGGAACGAGGAACAACACAACGCACCAGTACGGCCGCGTCCTCGACCACGTCTTCGCCCTGGTGCCGTCCGATAGTGGCGTTGTTGTTGTCGCCGGTCTCCGTCTCCTGCTCCTGCTCGGGGTTGTCGTCGTCGTCGTCCGCTGCGTCCTCGCCTGCGGCCGTTGTCGTCGTCGTCCTGGCCGCGTCGACGCGCTCGCGGACCGCCACGAGCTGCTCGAGGTGCTCGCGGAACTGGTCGGCGAGCTGCTGCACGTTCGCGCGCAGCGCCTGCTCGCGCGCCTGAGCGTCCTCGAGCGCACGCCGCGCGGCCTCGCGCTCGCGCTCGAGCGTGGCGACCTGCTCCTCCAGCGCGCGCTGCGTCGCCTCGAGCTGCTGGTTGGCGGCCTCGAGCGCGCCACGCTCCTGCAGCGACTTGTCCACGGCCTGCAGCTTGCGCTGCAGCTGCGTGGCGTGCTGCACGTCGCGGCTCGCGCGCTGGCGCGACGGACCCAGCGCCAGCATCTGCTTGAGCGCGCGCTCCTTCCACGCCAGCAGCTCGCGCACCTGGAAGTGCAGGTGCCGGTTCTCCTCGCGCAGCGCGTAGTTCTCCTTCTCCAGCACCAGCACGGGCTGCCAGTCCAGCAGCACCGCCGCTGCAGCCGCCGGCATCACTCTGTTTGTCTCTTTCTCTGCTTGTGATGTGATGGAGCCCAAGTCGGTGGCGGTGCTCCCAGCTTGTCCCGGGATGATCCGTTTCATTCGGCGTCGGTTCGCCTCGCACCGTCCCATGATCGACGCGGCGCGGATCCCGCTACGTAGAGAGAGCGGCGGCGAGGCGATCGATCTTTGGGCGAGACATCGAGAGAGCCTGCCGGCCACCATGACGACGATGCGGTGTGGTCGTGGCTTCCTCCTTCCTCTCCTCATCGCGTTACTGGTGGCGCTGGCGCCGCACGCGGCGCGCGCGTTCAGCTGCGACGGCTCGTGCTCGGGCCACGGCGCGTGCGACCAGGCCACGGGCCGCTGCGCGTGCTTCCCCGGGTACGTCGGCGCGACCTGCAAGTCGCTCGCGTGCCCCACGGCGCCGGCCTGGGTGGACTACCCGACGGCCACGGACACGGCCCACGCGCCCGCCGATTGCGCCAACATGGGCGTGTGCGACCGCACGTCGGGCACGTGCAAGTGCGTCTCGGGCTTCGAGGGCGCCGCCTGCGAGCGCATGAGCTGCCCGCCGTGCGCCAACGGGCGCTGCGTGTCGCTGCGCGAGGCCGGGCAGCTCCAGGACGGCACCAACTTTGTGCGCGCGCCGACGAGCTACGACGGCTGGGACGCCGACCGCATCTTCGGCTGCCAGTGCGACATCGGCTTCTCGGGCTTCGACTGCTCGCTGCGCGACTGCCCGCGCGGCGACGACCCGATGACCACGGCGACGGCGCTGGACGAGGTGCAGCACCTCAACTGCCTCTGCAGCGGCTGCACGGGCTCGTTCGCGCTCACGTTCCGGCGCCGCACGACGCGCAACCTGCTGCCGACCGAGACCGCGGCGTCGCTCAAGGCCGCGCTCGAGGCGCTCGACAGCGTCACGCGCGTCTCGGTCGCGATCGCCGACTCGGCGGCGACGCCCACACCGGCGGCGCAGCGCACGGTGTGCGACGCCGACGGCGCCACGACCTCGATCACGTTCACCAACGACCCGGGCAACGTGCCGGATCTCCAAGTCCAGAACCTGCTGAGCCCCGACGCCGTGCTCTCGCTCTCGGTGAGCCCCAACTCGGGCGCGTACGACGGCGTCGGCCCCGCGGTCGACGGCACTCGGGAGAACGCGTTCTGCTCGAACCGCGGCGTCTGCGACTTCACCACGGGGCTCTGCACCTGCGGTACGGGCTTCGGCAGCTCGGACGGCGCCGGCGCCGCCGGCCCGCGCGGCGACTGCGGCGCGCAGCCCGCCACGGTCTCGGCCTGCCCGGGCACGAGCAGCGGCCCGTGCGACGCCCGGGGCACCTGCAGCGGCGCGCCCACGTGGACCTGCGCGTGCCAGACGGGCTTCACAGGCGCCGACTGCTCGCTGCGCACGTGCCCCACGGGCGCCGCGTGGTTCGACGAGCCGTCGGCGACGGACACGGCCCACGCGCTCGCCGAGTGCTCGAACAAGGGCAGGTGCGACCGCAAGCTCGGGCTCTGCGCGTGCCAGGCGCCGTTCACGGGCGCCGCGTGCGACGTGCTGAGCTGCCCGAGCGGGCTCGGCGGCCAGGTGTGCAGCGGCCACGGCGCGTGCCGCACGATGGCACAGCTCGCGGCGCGCGCGACTACCTCGGACGGTGACACGCTCACGGGCGTCACCTACGGCGCCACGCTCAACAAGCCGTCCACGTGGGACGCGAACAAGATCCAGGGCTGCGACTGCGTCGACGGGTACGCGTACATGGGCGCGTACTCGTCCGCGTTCGGCGAGTTCCGTGACTACGACTGCGGCTCGCGGTTCTGCCCCGTGGGCGCCGACCCGTACGAGAGCGACAAGGTGAATGAGATCCAGAGCCTGAGCTGCCAGGCCGACGCCGGCTCGTTCACGCTCACGTTCCGCCGGCAGACGACCGCGCCGATCGCGTTTAACGCCGGCGCCGCGGCGCTCAAGAGCGCGCTCGAGGCGCTCAGCTCGCTCACGAGCGTCACCGTGACGATCACCGGCGGCGGCGCCAGCGTCTGCAGCGCCGCGGCGGCCATCGGTGCGTAGTTTTGCTCTGAGTGGAGAGAGAAAAGCCAGGGACGGAGAACTGACTATGGCGATGACAGTGACCACAATTGAGTTTACGTACGAGCAGGGCGACGTGCCGATGATCACGGCCAACAAGGCGCAGCTCGCGCTGGGCGGTGTCACTGGCGCTGGCACGTTGACGGTGGCCGAGACGCAGAAGGGCACCAAGGCCAACATCGAGTGCTCGGCGCGCGGGCTCTGCGGTGCGTACACGCGTGAAGGAGATGAAGCGCGTGGCAGAGTGGGGCGAACCAACGGGCTCTTTGTGTGTGTGTGTGTTTATGTTATGGTGTGGGTCCAGACCGCTCGACGGGCGTGTGCAAGTGCTACAACTACTTTCTGAGCTCGGACGGCGCCGGCGGCGTGGGCACGCGCGGCGACTGCGGCTACATTTCGTCCTACCCCACGCTGGCGATCGCCTAGTACGCCTTCTTGAAGGCGAGCACCTGGTAGAGCCCGGCAATCTCCCACTCGGCGTCTGAGAGCGTGCCGGCGTAGTTGAGCACGTGCATCTTGTCGAGCAGCGAGCGGTTCTTGTCGAGGTTCTTGGTAATAAACGGGTGGAAGTTCTGCTTGAGCAGCAGCTCGAAGCCGTTCTCCTTGAGCAGCCGCGCCAGCAGGTCGTCGGGCACGAGGTACTCGGGCAGGTCCACGGCCTTGTCGCCGCCCGACTCCTCGTCCGTGTCGCGCAGCGTAAAGTTGTACCGCAGCCCGAACGAGCCGCCGCCGCTCGCGTGGCTGCCGTGGCCGCTCAGCTTGTCGCGCGTCGCGTCGTCGAAGCGCACGGTGCACACCTCGCGCTGCTGCTCGTCGCAGATGCGCACGTCCGGCTCGCCCGGCTGCTTGTTGGCGTGCATAGCCTGGTAGTACTTGTGGAGGATCTTGTTCGGGTCCACAGTCGTCGCGATGAAGATGCCGCCGTCGACAAGCACGCTGTGGAGCGTGCGGAAGAACTGCTGCGCGCGCTGCTCGTCGCCAAACATGTAGTGGAACGAAAACTGCATGGACGCGATCTGGAACAGCCGGTTGTTCGACAGCGGCACGGCGTCGTGCCACCCGCGGTCGCGCGTCCAGCAGTGGAGCGTGTCGTGGAGCAGCGAGACCTTGCCCAGATCGCCCTGCACGAACTGCACCTCGAGGTCGCGGTGCTGCACGTTCGAGACGAAGCGGTCCACCGCGTCCTCGAGCGACTTTTGCGCGATGTCGGCGCCGACGTACTTGAGGATGCCGCGCTTGGCCCACTTCATGAGGTCGCCGCCTTTGCCGCACGCCAGGTCCAGCACGTGGTCCTCGCGCTTCGAGTACTCGTTGATTAGAATGGACTTGACCCAGTTGTTCATCGACCGCATGTGGAACAGCAAGCTCTCGGCGCGGTCCGCCGTGGCGTTGCGCTTGAGCTTGTTGTAAAAGTCGGCCGCGGCGTTTGGGTCCGCGTCCTTGGAGATCTGGTCGAACGGCCGCTTCCCGCCGCTGAAGCTGCTGCTAGTACTGCTCACGAGGTGCGAGATGCTCATGCTGCTGCTGCTGCTCGCCGACGTGTGAAGACGCGGCGGCGACGGCTCGCGGTCGCGGTCGTTCCTCGCGTGGTCGTCGTCCACGGCCGGCGAGAGCAGGTCCATGAGCGAGTTGCTCTTCTTGCGCGCACCGCCGCCGTCGCTGTGCGTACTGTCGCTGCGCACGCGTGGGTCGTCATGGTCGTCATGGCGGTCGTGACGGTCGCTGTGGTCGCGGGTGCGCAGCACGGGCTTCTCGTACGTGGTCGTGTCCTGTTTGTTCTTGATGTGGAAGAAGAAGCGGCGGCCGTCGGCGTCGAACTGCGCGGCCCAGCCGCGCGGCAGCTCGTCGTCCACCCAGTAGACCTTCTGGCTCTTGGCGTGGTAGTAGTACGGCATGTTCTTGGACCGCGACATGGCCACCTCCCACCCGGCGGGCAGCGGCTCCTCCGTGACCTCGAGCACCATGATAATCGCCGATGGGAAAATGGATGGGGGACTTGGTATCTCTTGGGAGTATGGCAAAGGTTTCAGTTACAAAGCTGTTATAACATATTGACCCTGTTCCTAACTTGATACGAGCGTAAACGTGTTTTGAGTCGTTAAACATGCAAACCACTGTTTGAAATGAGTGGTTTTTGGATTGTCGACGGATTTGAAGTTGCGGTTCAACTGACTGGTGACGCGTCGTGTTCGCGGCTCTTTCGTTCGGTGACTGTGGTTGCTGTTGGGAGTTGGGAATGGGGCGTTGGGCGTTGGACGTCGGTCAAAAACCAACTTCGTACTTAGTCGAAGAGAAGTTTGGCTCCCCTTCGCAATCCACATCGCCGGCATTGCCAAAGCGGAGCCATTGCCACATCCGCCAAGAGCTCCTCTCCCTCGCCTCCTCTTCTCTCCGCTCCGCTCGGGTATCCATCGCTATGCACGAAGGCAGCAAGCTCCTCCCGACCGACGGCGGCGTGCTCAAGGCGCCCAGCGCGGCGCCCGAGGGCTCGGCGCTGTCGTCGTTCCTGGGCCTCGCGACGACCATGATGGGCGCCGTGATCCTCACGCTGCCGGGCACGCTCGAGGCCGTGGGCGTCGTGCCCGGGCTGCTGCTCTTCCTGGGCGCGGCCTGGCTCACGTACCAGTCGTTCGAGATGATCTGCGCGGCCTGCGACGCCACGGGCGAGTTCTCGTACGAGTCGCTGAGCTCGCGGCTCTTCGGCGCCGCCGGCGTCTGGAGCGTGCGCGTGCTCACGCTCGTGCTGCTCTTCGGCTCGGTCGTGACCTACAACGTGATCGCGATGGACCTCTTCGAGCCGTTCCTCGTCGGCGTGCTCGCGCGCAACACCATCGGGCTCGTGTTCACGATCGTCGCCGTGCCGCTCTGCCTGCCCGAGACCATCCACGAGCTGCGCTACGCCAACCTCATGGTCATTGTCTGTATCTTCTACATCCTCGTCGCGCTCTTCGTGCGCAGCGTGGGCGGCGGCAACCCGGAGCTCGCGCCGAACGCGACCAACGACTTCAAGTCGGAGCTGCCCGCCATCGCGTACGCGCTGCCCATCATCTCGCTCAGCTTCGCGTGCCAGCTCAACGTGCCGCGTGCGTACCAGGAGCTCGGCGACCGCGTGGCCATGCGCCGCGTGCACCTCGCGCTCGTGGGCACGGGGCTCTTTAGCTACGTCGCGTTCGCCGTGCTCGGCTACGTGTGCTTCCACGGGCACCCGCCGAGCGACATCCTCACGGGCTTCCGCGCCGACGACACGCTCATCAACGGCGCGCGCATCTGTCTCGGCGTCAGCATGGTGCTCAAGACGCCCATGACCTTCCAGCCGCTGCGCCAGGCCGTCGAGCTCGTGACGCTGGGCCACGACCGCGAGAGCCTCCCGTTCCGCGCTGCGATCACCATCTTCTTCATGTTCACCGCGCACCTGCTGGCCATCGCATCGAGCGACCTCGGCGTCGCCATGTCGTTCATCGGCGCGCTCGCCGGCAACCTGCTCACGATCACCGTGCCCGGCCTCTTCCTCTACGAGATCAGCAAGGGCTTCTACTACTTTGACAGCAGCCGCGGCGGCGAGTACTTTTCGCGCCGCTTCTCGAGCGCCATTGCCTGGACGGGCGTGATCTTCTCGATCGTGTCGCTCACGTACCTTACGTACAACGCCGTCCAGAAGTAGGACCTCTCTAGATGACTCGATAGACTACATGACTGTGCGCGAAGTGTCGGAACTGAAGATATGCCCCATAAGATACGCCTGCGACCGACACTACAGGACCTAGTATAGAGACACACAACTCACAATGGAGCGCACGGTTCACGTTTACTGCAATTACTTCATGCCGCAGCCAAAGAGCCGCTGGTTGAAGCCCTCCTTGGCCTTGATCTTCTTGTCACGCAGCAGCACGACCGTGCAGCACACGCTGCAGAGCCGGCCCGGGTCCTTCTCCTTGGTCACGGCCGACGACGGCACGTCGGTCTTGACCTCGGACGCCTTCTTGGAGCAGTTCTTGCAGACCACGCGGCCGCAGAGCGAGCAGTCGCGGTAGGTCTCGAGCAACCCCTTGGGCGCCTTGCAGATCTTGCAGCAGTTGCGCGGCACGCTGAGCGGCGGCGTCTGCGTGCCTTCGCGCATCACACAAATGAGCTTCACGAGCGCCTTGCGCGGCAGCAAGTCGCCGACCATCGCGCCGTTCGTGTCCGGGATGTTGATGGACGCGCCGCCGGCGACCAGCGCGCTCGCGATCTCGAGCAGGTTACGCTCAATGGCCATGTGGAGGTACGTGGTCGAGCCGTTTACGAGCTCGTTGAGCACGAGCCCCTTCTTGACAAAGAGCCGCGTGATCGCCGGGTTGTCCTCCTTGACCGTGAGGATGTGGATCGTGAGCGGCGTCTGGCCGCGCACGTTCACGGCGTGAAGGCTCGCGCCGATCGAGAAGAGCAGCTCGACCATCTCGGCCGCGCACTCCTTGGTGGAGCTCGCGGCAAAGTGGAGCGCCGTGTTGGCGTGGCGGTCGCCGAGGTTGACAAACTCGCCGACGCGCGGCAGCTTGGCGAGCGCGCGCAACACGTCCATGTGGCCCTTCTTGACGGCGATGTGGAGCGCCGTCTGGTTGTTCTTGCGCTCGCGGAGCTGGAGGATGCTGCTGCTGCTGGCGCCGGCCGAGCCGCTCGAGTCGCGCGTCAGCGGCGGTGGCGCGTCCACCGAGCCGCCCGAGGACCGCGAGCCCGAGGAGGACGCCGTGCTGTCGCGGTCGTCGCCGAGGTCCTCGAGGTCGTAGCCGAACTTCTGGAGCGTCGCGATCATGACCTTGGTGGCCTTGGCCGAGGACGTGTCTTCCATGGTGTCGAGGGAATGTTCTGTACCCGTGAAGGTGGGGAAGATGTTGGAAATGTGGCGTTGGTGTTGGGAGGGAACCAACGCGGGGGAGGCAGAAACGTTGGTCGTTGGTGCGACGGTGCCCAGGATGAGGTGTTGTGTGCGCTTCTGTTGGCGCCTTGTTCTTTCCAACAAAAGATTCGTCTGCTCGAAGGTTCAGACTGGAGTTGGCTGCCAATCGAACAGCGGTGGTGCGAAGGTGGGTGCGAGCCGGGTGTGTAGAGAGAGAGAGAGGAGCTGGCCTTTAGACTGGGCACGGAGGAGGATGGGACGGCAAACGTGGGAAGTCTGTGTCAGCCGAATGAGGCGCGAGGAAGGTTGTTGGCGCCGTCCAAGCGAAGAGCAGGGGATTGGGAAGCGGAGGTGCCCTGGCTCTGGAATGGTGCGGTGAGCCAAACGGACTGTGATCGAAAGGGGAAAAGAACGGAGGCCTGCACGAAACACCCTCGTCAGTCGCAGCCACCATACAAACGCCAAGTCATAGCCCTCCATGCTCTGAGCGATCTCGACTAAGCATAACCTATCACACAATACAGTATTACCTCCGTTATACGATACAATACTCTGATTACAGTTGCTACCCTTTATAAGGACCCGATTGGTGCACTGAACAAAGGAATGTCCTTGGATGGAGAATCCGTGTTCTGTGCCAAAACCAGGTTGTATATGTAAATGATTCCGTTTTCACGCTATCATTTTTGATATTTTC
>JAADWV010000885.1:0-11011 GCA_023336295.1 Pythium folliculosum
GTCGGCAGTGTTTGGCTGGGGCTTCCCATTCCCACTCGGTGACTTGGAAGACGCGGCGACCGAGCCGTGCCAGGAGCGCGAGGTCGTGAATCATGGAGATGCGACGGTGTTCGACGATCATGATAAATGGCTCGACCAGCCAATGGACCACTCCTTCGGAGAATCGGTGCTCAGCGCGATCATTTGCCATCTACCGCCGCCAGTTAAAACACACCAGTTTGTCTGCGCTGGCGACAGCGAGCACGATTGGTCCGACGCTGTGCGTCGTTGCGATCCGCACGGACCGCTTGTCGTCCACGTTGTCCGGTTCGTACAAGGTTCCCACGACTCGGGCGAGCTGCTGGCGATCGGCCGTGTGCTTTCGGGCACCGTGAGAACTGGTCAGCAGGCATCTGTGGTCACACCCGATGCGTTGGATGCTACGTGGTTTGTCGTGCACAGTGACACAGCGCGCATCACCTCGGCAAGACTCGCGTCCGGCCACGAGCGCGAGATCCCAGCAGGGAATATCTGTGCGTTGCTCGGCGTGGGAGATCACTTGAACAAGTATGGCATTCTGACGACGTGCGCGAAGCCCGAGTCGGTCCTGGCGTCTCGGTTCTTCCACCGATTGATGCGAGAGGCGACGCCTCCGTCGATCGTGCGCGTCGCACTGCACTTGCGCAACCCCGAGGAGGAGGCCAAGTTTCTCTCCGTGCTGCGTCAACTGAACCGTTTGGATCTCGCGAGTACCCACGCAGCCGACATGACTAAAGGTGTGGTTATCCTGATGGGCATTTCGCCGGCCCATTTACAGCAATGTCTGTCGCGGCTGGAGAGCAGCGGCCTCCACGAAGAGGTCTCGTACACAGTCTCAGAGTCGTACGCGTTCTTCCAGGAGACTGTGACTGCGCGCTCGCCGCAGCAGATCGTAGCCAAGTCTCCGAATCGCCACATTCGACTCGTTTGCAACCCCGTGCCACTGGAGGAAGCCATCCTACGCAAGTGGAGAGCGTCCGACGACCCGGACGGCGATGCACCTAACCTGGCAACGCGCCTGGTGGAGTCGCACGGGTGGACCGAAAATGAAGAGGCCACGCTACGCAGTGTCGCTGGGCCCTTGACCGAGGTTGGGCCAAACCTGCTCGTTGACTGCCAACATACCCCACCTCGTCCGTGGCACCTGATAAAGACGTACGTGTCGAGCGGGTTCGAGTATGCAACTCGGATGGGCGTGCTCTGTGGCGAACGTGTCGTCGGCTTGCGCATCGATCTTGTGGACACCTTGGTGCATGGGTTGCACGAACGCCATTGGAGGATTTCGCAAGGCTTCCTGGCCATGCGGACCGGCGTGTTTGCGAGTCAGCTGATGTGTTCACCGGCGCTGTTGGAGGCGTTCGTGGCAGTCGAGATCAACGGGCGAGACGGCATACTCATTGTCGAGGGTCTCCACGAGCTGTTGGCGTTGAAACGCGGCCGAGTGGTCAATGTCGACCTCAACAAGTCAACGGTCCGAGCGCTTGTGCCGTCACGAGAAGTCTGGGGTCTGGAGGAGGCCGCCTGTTCGATCATCGGCAGGCGCGTCACGATCGAGATGATCCTGGACCACTACGAGCGCCTGGAAGGCGATCCACTGGACCCGGCGACCCCCGCAGGCTCGGCGGTGCGCGACCTCCGCATCCGAAAGGGCGAATCGCCCGAGATCACACCACTTAGCGAGCTCCCGGTAATGCTTTCGTCTCGACACGAAAGCTAAGCCATCTCTTCTTGCAGCTGGCCACGAATGCACTTTCCATTTGCCTCCCCATCGCAACGTGTCGAGACGGGGAATAAAGCGTCCGTTTCGTCGCGTTCAGAAACTGGTGCCCGAGCGGAGCCACTATTGATAGCGAACGAGACAGCACCGCTAACAACCGCCGCGTTTGGGTGGCATCTCCGGCACAACGTGAGATCCCGCGCGAGCCGGCACCACCGCGTTTCCCCCATTCTCTTTCTGTAGACGTAGCATCATGGAGAACGCCGTGCGCATCGTGGGCGACGTCGTCGCGCGGTGCAAGTACCAGAATGTCGAGGTGAGCGAGACGCTGGCGGCGTTCACCGCGCGCATGGTGCTCCACCGCAACAAGCGCAAGCTCGTGCTGGAGAAGGACATGACGCGCGAGGACCAGCAGTTCCTCGTGGACCGATGCGTCGAGGTGCTGGTGCGGCCTCGGGACCCGGCGCTCGAGACCATCAAGATGCAGCTCGAGTTCGACTACACGTACGCGCACCTGGAGGAGGCGCTGCGCCAGAAGCGGGACCGCAAGGACAAGAGCGTGGCGGCGCTGCAGCGCGCGATCGCCGCGCTCGTGCCCACCAAGCCGAGCGACTTTGAGACCATGACGGCGCTGTACCGGCAGATCTTCACGCTGCTCATGCTGGACGTGGACGCTGGTGATGGCGCCGGCAAACAGCCCATGGATCGCCACGTGGAGAAGGAGGTCGCGGCGGCGCTCGAGAGCGTGTTCCCGCGGATCGGGCTCAAGACGTTCGTGACCATGGCGCCCGAGGACAAGCGCTTTCAATTAGACGAGCTCATGCGTATTGTGGAAGGTATCCGGCTCTTCAATAAGGAGCTGGGCAAGGGCGGCGTGGGCATCGCGCTAAGCGCCGACGACATCCAGGAGCAGATGGTCTCGCTCTCGCACCTCATCAAGGCCGAGGTCCAGGACGCCAACGACGTGTGCACGCAGTACACGGAGGTGCTGCTCCACGTCCACCACCGCGCGCGGCCCGAGGACCACGACGACGGCCGTGAGGACGACAACCACAGCGGCGCCGCGTTCGACGAGGACGGCGAGCCGACGCGCGCGACCGTGCAGCGCTGGCAGGACGAGCTGGGCAACCGCCGCCAGTTCCTGTCGTACCTGCAGAGCCTCGAGGAGGACATCACGTTCTCGGGCGACAAGATGGAGACGCTGCTCGCGACCTTCCGCAGCGACCTGGGCGCGCTCAAGAACCTCGTGGGCGCGCGCACGTCGCTGCCCAAGTCGCAGGTGTACCCGCTCTTCGAGGCCGTGAGCAAGTCCTGGACGGTGCTGCTCCAGGAGCACGAGCTGCTCCAGGCGCGGTCGCGGTCGCTCAAGGCGCTCATGCAGTTCAAGGACTCGTTCGAGCGATCTCTGAGCGAGGACTCGGACCACTGGCGCCGCGCCAAGAAGGCCGGGTCGATCCCGGCCGAGGAGCTCTTTGACCGGCTCGAGACGTTTCCCGCCGAGCAGCAGCTCGACAAGCCCTCCACGGCGACCAAGCTGCCGTCGTTCCGGCTCTCGACCCGCTTCTCGCTCGAGGACACGACGCTCGACGACGTGGAGGGCGGCGACGCCGACGACTTGACCAACCCGAACGAGGAAGAAGGCTCGAACGAGCCCGTGCGCATGCCCGTGGACACGACGCCCGAGTTCATGCAGCTGCCGCTCGAGTACCAGGGCTTCTGTCCCTGGACGATTGTTGAGCGCGGCGGGCTACTGCTCCCCGGGGACCCGTCGCTCGGCGTCGTCCAGTACCGCAACGCCTACCACGTGTTCGTGAACGAGCGCGCGCTCCAGGAGTTCATGCTCCACCCACGGCGGTACGTGCAGGGCATTCTGTGGCTCGCGGCCAAGCAGCCGGCGTTCATCTACCTGCTGCGCCTCCAGGACGCATTCCCCAACACGAGCCTCAGCGCGCTGCTCAAGCTCTGCCGCAAGTTCCCGCGGGGCACGCCGCAGGGCGCGATCGGCGCCGCGGCCGCCGGGGTCCACCCGCTGCTGGCGCCGCCGCCGGCGCTCAAGGTCGACGCCAGCACGAGCACGCCCACGCACTTTGTCGAGAAGCACATTGACTACCAGTACGATTGGAACGAGTGGAGCCTGCGCCGCAAGGCGCTCCAGGTCGCCAACCTGCGCCACTGCAAGACCGTGTCGTGCCAGACCGCGCTGAGCCACTTTCGCCGCGAGGCCGAAACGCAGGTGTACCTGCCGCAGGAGAACGCCACGCAGACGGGCAAAGAAAAGGGCACGAACCCGCCACGCGTCACGACCTACTTTGCCGGGCTACGCAGCGGCAAAGTGGCGCGCGCCGAGTCCAAGGACGCCGACTCGGACGAGGACGAAGACGAAGGCAAACACGCGGAGGACCGGCCGGCAGTCATCTCCTACTCTTTCGAGCTCTAGCAAGCCCAGCCATGCACCCAGGTATCCACACTCTAAGAACGATGCATTGATTGTATAGGAGGGTCGACGATCGTCTCTCTCTCTTTCGTGCGCAACAGACGACCGAGGCGCACATCTCGTTGCCACACCACTCTGGAGGATCGGAGTCAGTTAAAAAACACATCTACAAACTGAAAATGAACTTGGCAAACTTGTCCTGGTCGAGCGTCACGCCGTCCTCCATCATGAGCTTGTCCTTGTTCTTCTTCACAAACTCGACGAGCAGCGGCTCAAACTGCTCTTCGATCTTCGCCATCGTCAGGTTCTCCGACGTCAGGATCTCGAACGCCGTCTTGACGTCTTCCTGCGACGAACCGCTCTGGAGCTGCTCCGCACAGAACTTGGAGAACTCCTCGAACGAGATCTCATCGTTGTCATCCTCGTCAATCTTGTCAAACTGATCGTGGCAGTCATCTTCGCTCAGCGCGAGTCCAAGACCCTTACACGCCATGATGAACTCCTCACGCGCGAGCACGCCGTCGTTGTCAAGATCAAAGTGGTCAAAGACCTCCTTGATCTCCCGGATCTGCTGCGCTGTGAGGTTACCGAGCTTGCTGAGCGCGACCTCCTTCTCCAGCGCCTTGACCTTGTCGCGCACAGCGTTCTCGAGCGACGAGAACTGGGCGCGGAGGCTGTGAATGGTCTCCGTCGTGTACGGGTTCGTGAACACGCGCAGCTTCTCGAGCTCCTCGTTCACCTTCTCGAGCTCTTCCATCTCCTCGTTGAGCGACGCGAGTTGCTCCTGCGGTGTCTCACCCTCACCTTCTTCCGTCTCACCGTTTCCAACAATGTCAATCGACAGCTTGTGCATCGAGTCGACACGGAACAGGCTCTGACGCAGCGACACCATCGACGAGAACTGGTCGGCCAAGGTGCCGTCGACAGTGTTGATCGACTGCGTGCTCGAGGTGCAACGCTCCTTAAACTTGGACGACAGCTCGGCAAACTTGCGGCAGATGTCGTCGCGACGCTCAACGTTCGCGAGCTCCTCCTCGAAGTAGCCGTTCTTGTCGGCACAAGTCGCCAAGAGACGCTTCACGCGAGCGTCCGTCTTGTCGATCAACGCGACATCGTTCGTTCGGCCGGCATTCACGAGCACCTCTTTCTTCGCGAGAAGCTTCTCGTTCTCAGTGACAACCGTCTCGTGGACCTTGGGCACCAAGACGTTCTCAAAATGCGCCTTCGCCGCCAGAACGCCGTCCTTGGTGGCGTCGTCAACGCGAGTCGCGACTTCGATTTCCTCATCCATCTCCTCGATCACGTACTTGAGGTTGCGCATGAGCAGCTTGCAGTCCTTGACGACAGCGTCCACTTCCTGCTGCGCACGGATCGCCTCGAGGATCTTGTTCTTGGTGTCCTCGATCTTCGTCTCGACAGTCGTGACGAACGCCTTCATCGCCTCGACACGGTCCACAGCTGAGGCAGCCTCGGCGTTCTCGGCGCTGAGTCCCTGCGAGTGCTCCACGACGGTCGCAAGGAGGTGCTTGTAGCGCGGCAGCTCTACTTCCTCGATAAAGCCGATGCTCTCAAGCTTCTCCTCGGCTTCCGCGGTCGTCGTGGCGAGCAGACCCTCGTCGAAGAGCACCGACGACTCCTTGTCCTTGGCCCACGCCTCGACCTTCTCGAGCTCCTTGACGACCTTGGCGAGGAACACTTCAGTCTTCTGGAAGCTCTCGAGGTTCGTACGCAGCTTGAGCTCGTACGCGCTCTCGAGCTCGTCCAGCTTGGCCTTGACCTCTTGGAGCTTCTCGATCGGCGGGTCCAGCACGGGGATCTCGCGGTTGTTGTTCTTGCAGCTCGAGATCCAGCGGCCGGCGCAGCTGTCCACCTGCACAAACTGCGCCTCTCGCGGCGGCTTCTCGCTCTTCTTGTACTCGAGGTGGTGCGCGAGCGCCTCGCGAGTCTCGGCGAGTCGGCGCGGCTGCGTGATCGACTGGAAGCGGTCCACCTGCGCGGTCATCCACTCGAGCAGCCCCGAGGCGTTCTGCTCGTACTCGAGCGCGAGGTCCTGGTGGCGCTGCGCAATGTTCACGGCCTTGCTGATCGTGGTCACGGCCTTCTTCTTCTGGACGCCCGAGGCGAACTCCTTGAAGAGCAGCGAGACGTACGTCATGATCGACTTCTCGTCGGGCTTCTCCTGGCCGGCGACGTCGGCCACGTTGAGCAGCTGCGGGATGCGGAACTTGTCCTGCGCGATCGTGAACGCGCGCGTGACGTTCTCGGTCGCGTTCGCCGGACTGAGCTTGTCAAAGTCCACGAGGCTCGGGTAGAAGCGGTGGATGAGCGCGCAGAACGCCATGCCGTTAGCCCACGAGCTCGAAAAGTTCTTGACCTCGACGGTCGGGTAGTCCGCGAGCGAGCGGTTCACCCAGAGCAGCAGACCGTCCTTTCCGCTCACGCCCTCGACGTCGATCTCGGCCACCTGGAACGACTTGATCAGCGTCCACATGAGCCCGAGGATGAGCTTCTGGTTGCCGTCGAGGATGTCCGAGGAGCCCAGGTTCGTGAGGTTCACGTTCTTCTTCTGCATGAACGCGAACGCCATGTTCAGGTTCTCCATCTTCTGGATGCGCATGCGCGGCTTCTTGTTAAATTTCTGGCGGAGAACAAAGCGGAGCGGAGTACAAGGGAGAACATGAGAACAAAAAAACACGAGAGGAGAACCACAAGCGCTCGCGGTCGTACCTTGCACACTTTCTCGCGGCAGATGATCTGGAGCAGCGCGATGAGGCGGATGCCGTCGGCGAGGTCCTCGTACAGATCGTCGATCTGCATGCGCTTGCGCGAGAGGTACGTGTTGGCCCACTATACAAACCATACAAATACGCGGATCCACCGTTAGACTCCTCCATGTTCCCCAACGTTCAGGAACCGTTCTGCGGGGGACTAGAACGCACTCCCGTGAACGTGTTCTTCTGTACGTCGACCCACTCGTCGCCGCCCGCCATGGTGCTGGATACTGGGAGTTGGAGTCCGAAGGCTTCTTATTCGCGTCTGAGGGCGCGGGCGCGTCGGTCGTGGATCGCTTCTTGTGCCGATCGCACTTTCCTGGCGCCAGCGCACACGACACGGGGCTCGGATTTTTGGAGGGGGCTTTTGTTGTCAAGACGTGACGGGTGGGTTTTGGGATCCTCCGAGACCAAGAATTTCACAAAACCCATATATCTGGTTTTTATGGGCAATATGTATGTTAGTGAGCCGGGTTTATGTAAACGGGTTCTCAACGGGTTTGACCCGAGAGAAGGGGAGTGCGAGAGGTGACAAAGGTGATGGAAGCGTTGGATTGAAGCATGATCCAACGTTGGTTGGATTGGGGGCACTTCAACTGGACGCGTATAATACGCCTGCGTTCGTTACATTGCCAAACTGTAGACAACAACATCCTTTGTGTTCGACGGGAATTCCGTGCGATCATGGCAGCCCACGAGGAAGCCAAGTCGGTGCGTGTGCGATTGCGGCGTGAGCGTCCATCGCATGTGTCCGTGCATGCGCTCATTCGATAGTCCGTGCGACGGCGCGTCTAACCGCGTGCTTCCCGTGCAGTTCTCGGATCAGGTGCCAACGCTGCTGGGCAGCGCGTCCGCCGGTATGATCGGCCGGATCTTCTGCCACCCGATCGACACGGTCAAGGCGCGGCTCCAGGCGAGCACGGCGGCCAGGCAGAGCTTCTTCGGGCTGCTGCAGCTGCAGAACATGAGCCTGGCGCACCTGCGCGGCCTCTACCGCGGCCTGGGCGTGAGCATGATCGGCTCCGCGCCGGCGACGTGCCTCTACCTCACGTCCTACGAGGTCTCCAAGGTCTCGCTCCACGGCGTCGGCGTGTTCCGCGAGAACCCGTCGCTGCTTTACCTGGGCGCCGGCATGCTCGCGGAGGCCTTCAGCTGCGTGCTCTGGGTGCCCATCGACGTCATCAAGGAGCGCATGCAAGTGCAGATGCCGCCGGCGGCGGCGGAGGGCGTTGGCCAGCGCGTGTACTACCGGAATACGCTCCACGCCGTGCAGACGATCATGCAGACCGAGCGCCTGGGCGGGCTGTACAAAGGATACGGCGCCACGCTGCTGTCGTTTGGTCCGTTCTCGGCACTGTACTTCATGTTCTACGAAAAGGTACGAGCTGCCTGAGACCTTGGTGTGATGAATAGGTTGACCGTTCTAAGCAACATATGACCTGCTGAGCAGAACAAGGCGCTGCTGGAAGACTACCTCAACACGAGCGAGTTGTCTCCTCAGTACACGCTGCTGAGCGCCGCGAGCGCGGGCGCCGCGGCCTCGCTCATCACAAACCCGCTTGACATGATCAAGCTGCGGCTGCAGGTGAGTCGAGGGCGGTGCAGTGGCTTTCCAAACATCCTCACGCGTACTGACATCTCTTGTGATCTTGCGATCGGGAGGTTCAACGCGCATACGCAACAGACGCCAACGCGGTTGCGTACACGGGCATTGTCGACGGCCTCACCAAAGTGATCAAGTGAGTCCCATCTTTACGTATCGCTTTGTATGTTCATGATTCACCGCTCACCGGTGTGCCTGCGGTGATGAACAGATCGGAGGGTGTTCTGGCCTTGTACAAGGGCGCAGGAGCCCGCGTGGCCTTCCACGCGCCATCCACGGCAATCACGATGTCGCTGTTTGAGAGCTGTCGACGGTTCTTCGCCGACCTGCTCGACACGCAATAAAGTTTGGAGCACCCTTTGACGATACTATATAGCTGCTGTACCAAGTGAATTCAATGTTAAGAGTGAGTGGCCGGAGCCAATGTTCCCAGAGTTTTAATGGGCAAGTCCCTGTGACGGAATCGATGTATTAATGGTAACTTGAAGGCAACATAGTCACAAAGTCGCAGTTACCAAAACCGTCCGAGAAGTGCATCCGAGCCGGTAGAAGGATCGCACGCAACATTTTCTCGCTCCCATCGGCTGAACTGCGTCCTCCAATATGCTTTCAAGTCTCGTACTTGCTCCAAGGTCCTCGCACTATACTACCTCATGAAAGGTACGAGTCTGGATGTGGCAGCTGCCACGGCGGGCAAAGACGATTTTCTCTGCAATAGCTCCGCGAGGCACCAGATTGATAAGCTCGGCCACTGAAATGAGCTCCCTCAGGTCTCGTCTCGGGACCGGAGCTCCACCCGAAGCTTGCTGAGCGATGGGATCTCGGGCGAATCGCCCTTGCGGACGCTCAGGTCGCGCGCTGCCGAACCCGCGGGGCTTGCGGGGTCCAGCGGATCGCCCTCTAGGCGCTCGTAGCGGTCCAGGATCATCTCGATCGTGGCATGGCTGCCGACGGCAGCCTTTAAACACTCCTCCAGGCCCCAGATCGCTCGCGACGGCACAAGCACTCGCACTGTTGATTTGGTGTCGTCGACAAGGACGAACCGGCCGCGTTTCAGCGCTAAAAGCTCATGGAGACTCTCGACATTGACGATACCATCTCGCTGGTGGATCTCGACAGCAACAAACGCCTCCAACAATGCTGGTGAACACATCAATTGACTCGCAAACACGCCCGTACGCATCGCCAGAAGGCCTTGAGCCCTCCCCCAATGGCGCTCCCACCTTGACATCGTGCTATCGGCTAGGTCCACGCGCAGGCCGACGACGCGCTCGCCACAGAGCACGCCTGCCATAGTTGCAAACCCGAACCCGATCGGCAGCTGCGTCTTTATCCGGTGCCACGGATCAGGGGGATGGGACTGGCAGTCAACAAGCATATTCGACCCGACGCCGGTCAGCGGGTCAACGAGAATCTCTGTCCGCTCGTGCGACCCCACCAGGCGCGTCGCCAGTGCAGACGCGCCCTCGTTCGCGTATTCGGCAGCCCACTCGCGTGCGGAGGCGTCTCCCAGCGGCTCAGCGTTGCAATAGAGTCGAATGTGGCGGTTCGGAGACTTGGCCACGATCTGTTGCGGTGAGCGCGCGGTCACAGTCTCCTGGAAGAACGTGTACGGCTCCGATACAGTGTACGAGACCTCTTCGTGGAGGCCACTGCTGCCCAGCCGCGACAGACATTGCTGCAAATGGGCCGGCGAGATGCCCATAAGCACACCCCTGTCCTCGTCGACGGAATGTGCACTCGCCAGATCCGCGTGGAATAGCCGGTGGAGCGTCGAGAGAAGCTTGGACTCGTCCTCGGGGTTGCGGAAGTGCAGCGCGACTCGCACGATCAAAGGAGGAGTGGCCTCTCGCATCAAACGGTGGGAGAGTCGGGACGCCAAGAGCGACGCTGGTTGCTCGCTCGTGGTTAAGACGCCGTACTTGTTCAAGGGATCACCCACACCGCGCAGCACGCATATGTTACCTGCAGGGATCTCAAGCTCGTGTCCGGACGCGAGTCTTACGGACGTGATGCGCACTGCGTCAGCGTGGACCGCACATCTCGTGGTATCTGACCAGCCGGGCGTGATCACTGCGACCTGCTGACCAGTCCTCGCGGTGCCTGACAGCACGCGGCTGATCGCCAGCACTTCGTCTGAGTCGTTGGAAAGTGGCAATAGACGGACAACGTGGACTACAAGCGGTCCGTGCGGATCGCAACGACGCACAGCGTCGGACCAATCGTGCTCGCTGTCGCCAGCGCAGACAAACTGGTGTGTTTCAACTGGCGGCGGTAGATGGCAAATGATCGCGCTGAGCACCGATTCTCCGAAGGAGTGGTCCATCGGCTGGTCGAGCCATTTATCATGATCGTCGAACACCGTCGCATCTCCATGATTCACGACCTCGCGCTCCTGGCACGGCTCGGTCGCCGCGTCTTCCAAGTCACCGAGTGGGAATGGGAAGCCCCAGCCAAACACTGCCGAC
>JAADWV010000886.1:0-10957 GCA_023336295.1 Pythium folliculosum
CACGCGAGAGAGACGGCGGCCATCGAGCATCGGTGTCTCTCGCCTGGCCGATGTGCTGTTCTGATTTATGCTTGGGCCATCAATCAGGAAGAGACCAAGTCGGTGTTTGGGGAAGGTTAAAACCGTGTTATTCAGTTAGGAAACACATGTTTTGAACCTTTAGAAACCCGTTTTGAACACGTCTTCTGTATTGCGCACTGTACGAATGCACTGCAGTGTACGCAACAATCAAGAGTGGGTATCCCTCGCCATGACCATCCGGCTATTACGGCGTTGCCGTGGTCTTCGGCTGGCTCATATGTCTTCCATTGGCAAAAACATCGTTTCGCCGACGTCGATTAACAAAATACGTACTGCACTACTGCATCCTTAGCGGCGTGGGTCATGCGATACTCTTCTATCGTCTGCTGCCGCCAGAACTTCGACTCGCTTTCGCTGTCCGTCCGCTGCTCGTGGTCGAGAGCCCAGGCGACGCCGTGCTGACCGAGTCGATGCCCAGACGACTGCGCGAGGCGCTGCTGCTCAGACTCTTGCTGCCGAGACTGGAGCTCATGTCTGGGTACGTGCCTTTGACGTTGAACGTCCACTGCATTTCCTCAGTCACAATGAGCAGCTGGCCCGACTGCATCTTCCCGTACCCGGTTGGCGTGAACGACACCACAAAGTTGATGCCTTGCTCGCTGCCGAACGGAGGCAGCAAGCCTTCGGGCGGATACACCGTGAACGCGCTCGAGGAGCCAGCGGAGAACTCGGCGTGGAAGGGCGCGGCCGAGCGGAACTGATTGCGCAGCTGGAACGCGATGCTCGAGGTCTGGTTCAGCGTCGACTCGATCGTGATCACGTCGTCCACTGGCGGGTCGCCAACGTCTAACACAACATCAAAGCGCCACTTCCCGCCCGACTTTTTGTGCAGCAACAGATGCACCGATCCACGGTAGGGCCGCAGCGGCTCGAACTGGATGAGGTACGGCAGTGTTAGTGGCGTCTCTTCGTCTGGCGGGAGCGGCGTCGCAGTGAGACACCGCCGGATCGCGTCGGCGGACGCGAGCGTGCCGAAGCGGGTACTGTCGAGTTCCCACTCGACAGTGATGATTTCGTCCTCGAGCGCGAATCCGGGAGGCGCAGCCAGCAGCTCGCAGTGGACAGTCTTCTCCAGCGGCTCTCGCGCTTGGCAGGCGAGAACGAACGATTTGGGGTGGAGCGGCGCCTCCGCAATGCCGTGGATCGGGTACCGCCACTCGAGCTCGCCGTACTCTTCCTGGCCTTGGATGATAATCTCAGCGTGGGCTTCGCTCACAAACTGCGGGAGGAATGAAATTGGCACTTGCAGGTGGCCGAATCCGTCGAGCGTCACACGTGACTTCTTGAGCAGAATATCAAACACTGGCGGCATCGCACTACTCGCCGACTTGATCGCTTTGACGTCCACGTCATCGATGAGCAGCCTCACGTCGACACGCAGTGCGTCCACAAACGGGTTTTTGAACGTGAAGAGCGACGACGCAGCCTCCATGACCTTGGACTGGATCCGGATCGGCTTCATCACGCTCGGGGTCTTCCCTTTGCCGCGCACTTGGAACTCCCAATCGCTGACGACATCGGGCATGAAGAAGACAACGCTCGAGGTTTCGTATTCGGACAAGGATGACGGCGTGTACTCAACAACAACACTTGCCTGGCCAAACGGCGGAAGCTTGACGACCGACTGACTTGAGCTGCTGCTTTTGCTTGAGCTCTTGCTCGACGGGCTCCCACTTTCGCTGCCGCTTCCTTTAATAGAAAAGTTGCGCGTGTTTGTGACGCGGTACTGGAGCCAAAGCTCCACATCGCTCGGGTTCTGCAGCAGAATCGGCTGCGTACACACGTCTCCAACAGCGCACGACATGTCGTCGATCAGAGTCGGCTCAGCAGGCTCCGCGACGAGCTTCAATGCGTACCAAAACTGCCCGATCTCGTCGTTAGAGAAAAGCACGGCTCCATCCTCCGCTCCGTCTGGTCCTTTTGTCACACACAACGGTGAGTAGACGAGCTCGTACACCCCCGACTGCTTTGCTTCCAACTCGAACGTCAAAGGACCCATCAGTCCGTTGCCCTGCAATTCAATCGCAAACACAACAGCGTGGTCGAGAGGATTCTCTAGCGAAATTTCAACTCCCATCGCGCCTCGCACGGTTGTCTTCATGTCCAGCGTTGCTTCCGGGGCCGGAGGTGCGACAGTCGCTTCGATCGTGTACCACGTGTACTCGTTTGTGCTCAAGTTCGTGAACGTAATCGAGCCGAAATACGTACCACTCACGATTGGACTGAACGTGAGCGAGTACTTGGCGGTGTCACCGGCCTTCGGGACAGTAACAGTGGGTGCGCCAACGACATCGCGAAGATCACTCTCAATCTTGAACGTTTGCATCCCTGGAGGATCGCTCTTGAAGCTCACAACGGCAAACTCGTGGACGATGCTTGTGCGGGCCTGGCATTTCAGCACCACGTGGTCTTGCGCAAGTGGTTCTTCGCCGAAACCACTCAGCTCGAACTCGAACTGCTGCTGCGTTGATGGATTCACAAGCGCCAAAGATGTTTTCTCCTGGGAGATCCACTTGGGAGCAAAGGTCAACGGATAATTGACGGTCTTCTTGGGTGGTACATTGACGCTCGACGGGCCGGAAAAACCCGAGGCCTGTGCCGTGGCACCGAACGAGGCCCGCAATGTCCACGCGGTGTCAGACGGGTTTGTGAGAGGGATCTCTTGGACTATGCTGTGTCTTGCCGGGCTCACGAACTCGAGTAACGTCTTCACGTTCGGTTCCTTGACCTTTGCCACGAGGTCATAAATGCGCCATTCAGAGCTGCTACAAACCGTGTTATGAGAGCGAAGCAGCAGCTTGCATGTGTACAATCCAGCTGATTTCGGTTGGAAATCGATTAGAACGGAGTTTGGAGATGCCGTGAGCATCGCCCCCGCACCACCTCCTCCGCGTGGAGTTCCTAGGCGTGCCAAATGCTTTCCCGCCTTCTCTGTCGGCTTTGGCGTTGTGCTGGAATCACCGCCAACAGCACTCGCTTCGGTTCTCGACGTGTTCGGTGCATCCAGACTAAGCATTGACAGCTGCTTGGGTACTTTGGGTCCACCGCCACCCGAGTTGGCCACAGTGTGGCTCACGGTAATCTCCTGAAACACCGGTGCGAAGTACGGCGAATTGAACTCAACCACGTAGCTCTGATGGTGTAATTCCTCACACTTCTTGAGTCCTTCTTTCAGTTTGGTCTTTAACAAGCCACTTGCACGGTCAACGAACGTTGCTAAAGCCTTGTTAAGCTGGAGGTTTTTGGGCGGAATGATCAACTCACGATAGAAATGTGAGCCTCCACCTCGACCACCACCTCCGCTCATGCTCGCGTTCAACTCGCACTGAAACTCGAGCGTCTCGACGCTGAGTGGTAGATGTGCCGTTGCGTGAATCTCGTACATAAATTCTCCGACCTTCTCGTCCAGGAAGAGCAGCTGGCACTTGAAGTTACCAGGAACCAATGGCAGGAATTCAAGCTTGATGGTCGCGGATGCCTGGCTCCGGATCGCGACGGCGACTCCACTGCCACCTGCTTCCCCGATCAGAGATGATGAGGCCGTGGTACTTGCCATTGCAGCGGCACCATACTCTGGAAGATAGAACGGTTGTTGCGCCGCAATGCACCAGGCGTGCTCTGCACTCAACTCCTCGCTAGGCCGCTGCTTGGAATTGGCAGAATTCCGTCGACCGAGTGGTCCATTAGATCCAAATGAGCCCGGCGAAGCTGAGTCTTTTGTTGATCCGACTGGTGGCTTCGACTTGGTCGATGGAGCACCATTTCCCGCTGGTGACGCTGTGGGGGCAGAGGCACCGACAGCAACTCCACTGCTTGAACCCAGTGACATTTGCACCATAGTCAACTTGTAGTTGGCATTCGCAGGGAACTGGTTGTCGATCACAATTTCTTGCGTCTTCTTCTCGTACACGTTGACCTCTGTTTGGATAACTCGCACAGGCTTACGCGCAGTGATGTTCGAGGACAGCAAGAAGACCATAGTCGCGCCGCTAGAAGTGTTGAGTGACGACTCGCGTACAGACTGGAACACGAGGCGAGCCGTGACTTTCTTGGAGAATTTCGGCTTGAAGCTCACTACGAAACCAACGACTTTCCCGGGCTCCAGGACAACATGGCTGGACTCGATCCTGAAATCGCTTTCTTCCCCTCCATCTAGAAACACGTGGTACTGGATCGCACGATTGCTAGGGTTCTTGAGCTCAATGGTCTTCTCCATGTCTTGCCCAAGTACGCCCTTGAACTCGATCGTAGCCTTGGGGATGAACTGCGGCAGCATTTGATACAGGTGCAGCAGCAGCACAACGATCTCGCGGCCATTCATCGCGACCAAGAAGCTCTTCGGATCCATGCCAAAGTCCACGCCGAAACACCTGAGCGCGTGAAGTAGAACAGGTGCGTTCTGCTGGATCTGAGAGGCAGAGGCTGTGGATGATGCTTGTGAAAGTCGAAAACCACGGTAGTCACTAGAGTCAAGCGACAACGTCGGGATATGCGATGCGAGCACGTGGAACAACATTTTGCCGTCGAGCAAGTCGCGCTGTAGGTCTAGCAACCGCGACTCAGGTGAGAACGGCGATTTTGACCCGGTCGTGCTGCTTAGCTTGCTTCGCACGTGATCACAAATCCATTGAATCAGCACCATTTCGGCCTCGCTGTAAACATTGCTTCCCTGACAGGCTCGAGGGACGATCGCTTGCGGTTGGGGATGCGATTGCGTAGTCGCAGACTTGTCTTTCGACGATTGTTGAACAGGCGCCGGCGGTGGTTGTGACTCGGTGGACACACTGTTCAGCGCTTGCTGTTGAGTTTGCTGATAGCTCTTCGGCGTGATCCTGTACAATAGAAAACACTTGATCACCTGGTACAAGATTTTCATCCATGCCGTACCGCTCACGTTAGCCCACTCGCTCTGAAGTGCATGCCGTCGCTGAAGAAACTTGAGGTTTAGCAATGCTGCGGACGACAAGATAGCGGGGTCTGCACGGGGGTCTTCGCACGCTCGAACGTAGAGGTCTTGGGAAAGAAGTTGCTCGGGTAAAACGTCATGCAGCATGGCGCCATACGACTTGAGGAATTTGAGCAGTTCCGTGTATTGTGACGTGTACTGCACAAGAAGTTCCTTCTTCGACGGGCCGTTACCTGCACTTGACGCAGCTGCAGCTTTCGCACCTTTCGATTTGTCAACAACTGTGCTGCCAACGATCGCATTCGTCGGTGGTTTCTTTGTGCACACCATCTCCAAAAATTCGTAGAGCGGCTTTCCGAGCGTGTCGGCAACATCGTGCGGGAACTTGGAGATTGGGTTCTTCAAAAAGTTTGCGTTCAAGTACTGCAGTAAGAACTGGATCTCACGCTCAGTGTAGATCGGAACTTGCGCTTGCCCCAGCTTGATGACCGGCTGATTCATTGTGCTTGAGTCAAATGTAAACGCACTTGCGTCAACATCTATAAATCCACCCGTCAACCCCTGCTGTGCTCCACCGCCGACTTCCGAGCCCTTCTCCTTTGCGGGCTGTGTCTTGAACTTTGCCATCTCCGAGTCGATCTGCTTCTTAGTTAGAACATACACGGGAAACTTGTTGCTGGGATGCGTATAGTACGAAAGCATCTGCCGCGCGCAGACCTGGGACACCACCTTCGCCGTACTTTCCTTGGCTGTTGCCGCCGAGTCCTCATCACTTGATGTGTGAACGCTTACGAATTCGCGGTTCGTGAGCAGGCAATTTTCGGTGCAACCGGCGATTGGTAAATAGAAGACGTTGCCATCAGCATCGAAGAATTCAATCCGGGCATTGAACGCAACGCTTTTCTTGCTCAAAAATCGAACTTCACACGGGATCTTGGGGCACGCCATACTCAAAATCTTCCCCTTTGGAAACTGCAGGGTTATCGGGGCCTTGGATACGTCGAGAGGAAGTCGATATGTGAGATCCAGGTGGTCGTATCCTGTGCTCTGAATGAAAAACTGCGAGACAGATGGCATTCCCAGTGGCACCGTCGGGAGCAAGATCTTGTTTTCACTGAAAGACAGGTGGGGATGAATTCCGATTCCGGACACGCCCAAGTTGATGTAGAATTTGTCATCTATCAGCAGCGGGACCTCATCGTCGACGTACTCCACAGCCTCCATAGGCAAGAAACTCACTCGCACTTTCACATCTTCACCAGGACCGAGTTCCCCCTTTTCGGGGGCGATGTGAAACACGATGTTCGACTGGTTATTTGCTGACGCCGCCGCTCTCTTCGACGCTCCTTGAGTGATAGCCGCCGCGGACGTTGCCTTCAGCTTCGAGACATCGATCTGCCATTTGATTGTGGAACCTTGAGGGTCGTTGTTGATGAGTTGGAGAGTCTTGGTGTATGGCACCTTGCGGATTCCTTCTCTGGTGATCACGCAGCGATGAAAGTTGATCAATGCGCTAGGTGAGAATAATACGCGGGGAGCGACTGCCGTCGCCATGACCCGACGCGTAATAGATTCTGGTCTAGCAAAACCGGAGGATGCGTGGGAAAGTCCAGCAAATTGGATTGGAAGCACTGCATCGTGAGCCCCGGGAGAGAGAGGCGTGAAGTTCAAATGAAACGACACGGTCGTGTTCGGTGGGATGCAGAGTTGCCACTTTGGACAGACAGAGTCGGCGTCGTCCGGAGAAGCACTCATACTCGAGTCTGTCGATGTGGATGTCGAGGGCGGCGGGAGCATAAGTGGCATAAAGACACTGCTCACGTCGTCGATATTTTTGGTCAGTTTCGATGGAAGCGAGATGGAGAACTCTCCAGAAAGCGACGTTGACAAATCCATAATGAGGCATGCGGGAATGCTCGAGCGATTCTCGAGGGACACTACGCGCGGCACGCTGACACCTATTATCACTTCGCCGAAATCGATCGGCGCATCCTGGGAAATCTTGACGTCTGGGATTACAATGTTTGCGAGCAAAGGTATCTTGATGCACCTTCCACCACGGAGTTGCAGATTCAGAGTCGCTGCGTTACTTTCCAAACTCAGAGGTTTGCGAGGTGACACTTTGAGCGTTATCTCGCACGAGTCTTGCGGCAAAATACTTCCTATTGTCGGTGAGATCGACAAACCCAGTCCACTCGCGACTGAGGGTGGCTCCACCGCCGCGTAGAAGACGAGCCGTTGAGAATAACCGTCTTCATCTCCGTTCGTTGGGTTCGAAAGTACAATTCGTTTCTCCTTTTCCATGCCGACAGCAATCATCCCGAGATCGATCTTCTTATCCTTCAGCTGGTGCTTTGTCTCGATGAACGGTGCCTTGCACGCCAGTTGCGCTTTGCGACCTCCAGTGATATCTAGCTGAAATTCGCTCACGAGCCATTGCTGGTTTGAAGAGACTGCAGGACCACCCGTTCCTGGTACGACGGCGTAGGTCAACGACGCGGTGCTGATCGAGTTCGGTGGCGTGTAGATGATCTGGCACCGGATGGATTCGGTGGCGGACAACGTTCCACTCGCCGGAACAATTTCGAAAATCGGTTTTGCTGAGGAGGATTTATCAGTGCTCTTCACTGCGGTGCCGTCCGATGTTGTCGCGGTTGCCGTGGTACCGCTACTCTTCGATGAATCTGGGCGAGCTTTGGACATCGGCGGGGGGAGCAGTTTCCACTGGAACGGCGCGACTGAGTCACTCGTATTCGTCACGACTACCTCCATCGCCATTGATGGATTCGTATCAGTTGTGCTGAATTCGAACGAAAGCTCGGACGCTGACAACGCGACGACGATTGGAGCTACCTCAGCAACGACGATGACTTGCCTCGTGTGGATCCCGTTGATTGTGAGAGTCAGTTGCTTTTGGAAAAACTGTTCCTTGCTCGAGCAGAAGACGAGATCAAACCCCGCAAGCGTCTGGGGTGGGATTACTTGGGATTTTAGCACGGTCTTCATGGACAGCTCTTCGACATGATCTGACTCTGCCAGATGAAGCACAACGTGAATGTTCTGAGATAAACTGTTCTGCACGCTCAGCGATTTCCTGCCGAGGCCATTCACACTCAATTTGCCGAAGTTGATCGTCTTGGGGCCACACGTCACGAGTTCCAGTTGGTCAAAGTTGAGCGATAGAGCACAGTCCGCGATCTCTGCTTGCGTTGCCGGGTGAGCCTTGTATTTCTTCTTCACAAACTTGTTCTCATCAAACATGTGCTTCTTACTGGCACCAAGTGTGCCCATCGAAGATTGGTTCTCAAGCCAGAGCGGTTCCGGGTTCCGTACTAGCTCGCGCGGAAGCTTCAGCATTCTCGGCTCAATGCCACCTTGTCGATCCATGCCAAGGTTTACTGCAGCGTCCTCGAGAATCTCGATCGCTTCGTTCTCGTCATTGTTTGACGTCGTAGTTCGAAGCGAGGAGACAGTTTGCTTGATCGCCATCGTCTTCTTCTTCGCCTTGTCATCCCGCCGTTGCCGCAGGTCACTCACAAACTTGTTGTATTGATCTCGGTGCTCTGCACGGCTGGCCAGCTCCCTCACGCAGTATGTCAAGTGGGTGTTGTTCGTGCCCTGAAACTCGTATTCATCGATAGCTGCTGTGCCGTTTAACGCTGCTAACTCGTACGGTGCCATCCTGTGGAATTTTCGTGTCAGTTTGCCTTTTGTTCTTTTCGCATCTTCCGGGAGCATAAACTTGAACTTTGGCTCGAAATCATTCGGTAACGCTGTTGGTCCACCAACCAGATCATGGCGTTGCTTGTCACCAAGTGCCGCCGCTGTTCCTTTCACTGCGACGAGGAACGTGATGATATTGCTGTTGACGACGACCTCAAGCGACGATTTAAACGTTCCGAGTTGAGTTGGAACAAAGCTCACGACGATGCTCTGCGACTGCAAAACATCTAACCGCCCCGCGTTGGGTTTCGCCGCAAACTGGGCAAGTCGAGGAATCGTGAACAATACGGGAAGCCCTGATACATTCTTGACAGTGACAAGCATGTCCGCACGATCGTAGCTCTTGATGTCTCCGAAGTCCAACGAGGACGGCGATACCTCGAGCTTTGGTAGAAACGTCTTCCCCGTGATTTCGAACGTGAGGTTCTGAGACTGCATATCTGCACACTGGATAGACACGAATGCAGCGAGGTTGACGGGTGGGATAGCGGCGCCAGGTGTCGCATTGTTGAGCTCCTCGCCGGATTTGTCGCCGGCACGCAATCTCCGTTCAGCTATGAGAATCGTCTCGACGTCAACAGCACGCGGGTGGTAGGTGAACGTCACCACTACTTCTCCGAACGGATCGACGCGGCCTTCGAGAGGATACACTTGCAACTCTTTGCGTCGTTGGTAGGCCTCGCGGTCTTCTTCGCCGGCTGCGTCACGCGTCGCTCTCGCCCCGCCGGACCCACCGCCCGTCGAGCCAGCACCACCAGCACCGCCGCCGCCAAAGTTGAGCGTCGTCCGGAACTGGAGAGGTAACGGCCCATTGTTTCGCAGCACGGTCTCGATCATACGACTTTCTCCTGCAAAGAGCGACCCGAAGAAGAGACTCTGCACCTTGTCGCCGCCGTGGCGCTGCACCAGCTCGACGTTGTGCTCCACGACGCTTGCTCGCACGTCCACGATCTTGTCCACCACGTACGTCGACGGCGAGAGCCCAAGCGAGGTCTCCGACTGATCTTCTTCTAGCGCCGTCTCCTCCCTCGTGGCCGCATTATTGACTCCGCTGTGCTCACAGACGCGAATGCGCACGACGCCGCGCAATTCGCCGAGCGCCCTGCCGACCACTTCCACTTTGAGCGCGAGCGATTCCCCGGGCAGCAGAACGCCCCACGTCGGCGTGACGACGATGGCCGCCTCGCTCTCTTGCGCCGCGCCGTTCTTACCCGCTCCTCCTGCTCCTGCTCCTGGCGGCCCCGTGAGGCTCGGGCGTCGACTGTGCGCGAGCGTGGGCGGCTCGGCGCCGTCCAGGATCTCAACGTCGAAGCGGCCAGCGCGCGCGCCCGTGTTCTTGATGCGCACGACCTTGGCCGCGCGGTGCGCGAGCACCACGAGCCCGAGGTCGCACAGCGGCGCGTCCAGCTCGAGCTCCGGGAAGGCCTTGCGCGCGTGGAGCGGCACGTCGACGCGCGAGCCGTCGTCGCCGTGGAGCTGGATCGCGTCGTGGAAGAGCGCGTGCTCGACGCTGCGCGCGTCGCTGTCCGAGGGCGGCGCCGGCGGCGCGAACACGACCTCGAACTTGACGCTGAGCCCGGGCGGCAGCATGAGCGTCGGGTTGGCGGTCGTCGCGAGGTCCTGCGCCTGGCACAGCACGTGGAACGGCGACGCCGGCGCCGGCGGCACCACGCGGAAGCGCAGCGCGCGGTCGCTCGCGTTGCGCACGCTCAGCACGGCCACGTACTCGCGCTGCAGCTCGAACGCCGCGAACTCGATGGCGCGCGGCGCCACCTGGAGCAAAGCGGTCACGCGCATGGCCGCCGCGGGCGTCGCCGGGCGCAGCAGCGCGGCCGCCGCGGACGATGCGTCCATATTGGCCGAGTCAGCTTTAAGTCAATACACGACGCCTGGGGGGTCCTGTGCGGGCCCGTGAGGAGGCGCGGCTCCTCCGCCGCCGAAGAGGCCGTGGCGCCGTTGGTTCCATTTGTTCGCCGGTTCCGCGGTTTTGAAAGTGAGGGGGTTTCAGGGGGGAAATACCGTAACTAACGGGGTTAGATATGGGTTTTGGAAATGATGCGATGCGATTGGTGGAAAATGGAGAGACTTTCATTGTGGGCTGACGGGCGCGAGCCCGGCGACCGAGCTCGAACGGGAACAAGTCGACGACGGTCGAGTCTGTTGTCTGCTACGATGGGAACAACTACAACTTGTTTCAAGGGCGTTTCTCTATGATGGAAAACGGTGGAGTGTGTGGGGGGGGGGGGG
>JAADWV010000887.1:0-10926 GCA_023336295.1 Pythium folliculosum
CGGCGTTGCGCTACGCGAGCCAGAGCGGCTATGCCGACGTCGCGCAGCGGCTCTTGTCAACGGGCGTCGTGGACGTCAACCACGTGTGCGAAGATGGCTACGCGGCGCTGTATCTCGCGGCGCGCCACGGCCACGCGCGCGTCGTGGACGTTCTGCTGGCGCACGGCGCCGACATGGAAGTATCTACGGGGCGACGCACCGCGGCGCTCCACGCGGCGTGTGAGAGCGGCGAAGAAGTCGTTGTCGCAGCGCTTCTCGTCACCGGCGTGGACGTTGGGGCGACTGACGAGAACGGCTTCACGGCGTTCCTCACTGCTGTGCCGTACGCCCGCCTCGGTGTCCTGAGTATGCTGGTCGCAGCCGGGGCCGACGTCCATGCCAGGTCCCGTTGCGGAAAGTCAGCGACAGCAGTCGCCAACCACAACCCCGAGCTTTGTGGGTGGTTCAGGTCGCTGGGGGCCGCAGGCACGGACTCCGCAAGCTCTTGATGCGACTCTCATACCCAGGCTCTCATCTGTACCTTCAACTCGTTTCAGTCTCGACGTTAAGAACCGATGTGGGTTCAAGCCTCCTGATTTTAGCCAATCGAAACATCGCCAGAATCTCTCACAGACCTGCTGAAAAAATCGGTTCCTGTAGCTCACGATCATGGCCGACGCGGCGACGGCGCAGCTGCTGCGCGCTGCCAGCGCGGGCGACGTCGCGGCCCCGCGAGCGGCGCTGGCCACAGGCGTCGTGCGCGCCGACGCAAAAGACGCGAACGGCCACACGGCGCTCACCCGCGCGGCCATCGGGAACCACGGCGAGATCGTCGACCTCCTGCTCGCCGCGCGCTGCGATCTTGACGCTCCCACGCCGCCTCGCCGTACATCAGCGCTGGGCCACGCCGTGCTGCGTGGCCACGTCCAGATCGTGTGGAAGCTGATCGCGGCCGGCGCGAACGTGGACGTCGTCGTCGTGGACACAGGCGACTCGGCGCTCATGTGCGCGATCGAGCACAAAATGCTCCCGGTGGTGGACGTGCTGCTTGCAATGTGCGTGGACGTCGACTGCGCAAACAAGGACGGTCAGACGGCGCTCATGGTCGCCAGCGAGAATGGCGAGGTCGAGGTCGTGGAGGCGCTGCTCGCGCGTGGCGCCGCCGCGGACGCCGCGACACCCGGAGGCTGGACAGCGCTGCTCTACGCAAGCCAGAGCGGCGAGGTCGACGTCGTGGAGCGACTATTATCAACAACCGACGTGGACGTCAACCATGTATGCGGCGATGGCAGCTCAGCGCTACTGTTGGCGGCAGCCTACGGCCACGCACGCATCGTGGAGGAACTACTGGCGCACGGCGCCGACGTGGACCTTGCTGCGGAGGGACGCCCCACGGCGCTCCACACGGCGTGTGGGAACGGTCGAGAAGACATCGTCGCAGCGCTTCTTGCCGCCGGCGCGGACGTGGGCAGGATTGAGCTGTACGGCTTCACACCGTTCTTGTGTGCGGCGGCGTTTGGTTACATGGGCCTCCTGAACCCCCTGATCGCCGCCGGGGCCGACGTGAACGCGAGATGCGGCGCTGGTAGATCTGCGACGGAAGTCGCCAAGCGAAACGGGCAGCGCGAGGTCTTGGAGTGGCTCCGCGTGCACGTGGCCGTGGATACCGAGACCCCGAGCCCGTGATCACGACCTGGATAGCCAGGGAATGCAAGCCGGCAGGGCAGTAGATTTTGGAGTATTTCAGCCAATCGCACAACATTGAACAAGGCTTCATTCTTTGTCGTCTCCTGCTTGCTCAGCTGTCTCCGACTCAAACGTGCAATGACGGACACGGCGACGGCGCTGCTGGTCGGCGCTGCCGACGCTGGCGACGTCGAGGCCGTGCGACGCGCGCTCGCCTGCCACGATGTCGCTGTGAACGAGACCAGCGAGGACGGGCAAATCGCCAGGGGCACATCGCTGTTGTCGACGTACTGCTCGCGCATGGGCAAACATTGAGCTCGCGTCCGGGTTGCGTCAGAGAAACGTGCGACGCTGCTCGAGGCCGCGGCACGGGGCGACGCTGAAACGACCAAGATCTTGTGTTGCTCGCTGCCGGGGCTGGTAAGTACCGAACAGAGGAACGCGGCTTCTCGACGTTTCTTTGCGCTGCCGAGTTTGGACGTGTGGGCGTGATGGAGGTGTTGCTTGCTAAAGGCGTAAGTAAGGGTATATTTTGGTATTAGGTCCTTCGAAAACGAGACGGCAACCTTCACACATTCACACCTCGTGCGAGACCGTGTTCTTGGCCGTGCAGACTTGCTTGGCGCCGTCGCCGTTGTCGCCCTCGAGCGTCATCGCCACGATCTGGAACGACTCCATCTTGGTGATCCCGACCGACCGGCCGCTGCGATCGACGATCTTGCGGTCCAGGAGCATCGGTGGGAAGCGCGTCTCGTCCACCATGACCTTGGCGATCACGCGCGGATCCGACACCGTCGTGACGCCCTGGTCGTGAGCATTCTCGTGGCCTTCTTCGGGGGTCTGCTCGACAAAGCCGCCGCGGTACGTGACCGTCGCAACCACCGCGACCACCAGCACAAGACAGCCAGCCAGCGACAGCCACACGTTCGTCTCGGGAATCGACGCCACGAGCGACGAGACCTGCACGTTGCCGTCAAACTGGAGCGTTGTGGCGGTGCCCGCCACGCTGGTATTGACCACGGTGCGCACGGCGCCGTCCTGGAAGAGCCAGAAGAGCGCCGCCGTGTAGGCCGGCTGGAGGCCGTCTTCCATGTACATGTGGTTCGTGAGCACCTTGTTCACGCGCGTGCCGACCCAGCTGCTGCACGTGTTTGGCTTGGCCTTCTCGGGCGGGCGCGTTTGGTTGCGGGTGCGGCTCCCAAGGTTGTGCGGGAGCAACAGGTCGCCGACGACATGTTCGTACGTGTCCGACTCAGTGCTGCCCCGCTGGGGCTCATTTAGGATGACGAGCGGGGTGTACTCGCTGAGGGGGCCCTCGTCGATGCGTCGGAGCTTCGTGTCGGGCAGCGCGTCCACTCCCACCACCACAACTTCGCTCACAACACTGTCAGAATGACTGGACGACGTCAACGGGAACTGAAGGCCGAGACACTTGCTGGGTGACTCGGCCCCGCACTTGGCGCCGAACACCTCCGCTAGATCCTCGGTTTCCCAGCCCAGGCGCCCGACAGTGATAGAGTAGATCTTGCGCGCATTGACGAGCACAGGATACGTGACGTCCTCCAACCCGGGGATTTTCACGAAGTCCTCCAACCCGGGGATGTTAGTCGCGTTGTCGATCACCGCGTCAGCAACGATCCTTTTGGCGATGCTGACGACGAGCACCGAGTTGTTGGAGGTTGCATCGCAGCCCACCCACGCGGGGTCCGTGATTCTGTTGCCGATGTCGGAGTAGCGCGCTTCCAGTGACTCGGATCTTGCTTCGATCTCGCAGATTACGCCGGCGTGCACTTGGCTAGGGTAATCGAGCGAGGCTCCGTCGGAAGCGTACGCCTCCTTCTTCACGATGCAGGCGGAGAGCGGCGGTTGGCCACACGTCTCAGACTTAAGCGCCGATTTGTGGTACCGCGCCTTGCCGTCTGCACTAGTGACGCCCGTGTACTTATCCAGGTTCACCTCCGCGTCGAAAGTGATGGCGTCGAATTCAATCCGAGGCGTGAGGTCCACGTGCGAGAAAGCCACGGACACACCCTTTTCCGTGTCGTTGCTCACAGGGAGTACGATCAACGGGTCCTTGGTCTTGTTCTCCGCGAACTTTTGGAGAAGCAGTCGCGGCACCTCACGCAGAAGCCACTCGCGCTCGCTGATCTCCGATCCCGTCGCGCGCGGTGGCAGCACGCCGGTCATGCGCGCGCGGTCTGGCTCCCAGTCCCCACCGGTCTTTCTTTGAGTCTCTATATAGGCCTCGGTCACGTTGAAGTTTGCCGCATTGAACCACCTCAGCCGGTAATGGGACTGGTGCACCGCAGCGAGGAACAGCTTCGCAGCGCGAGAGGAGCTCATCGGCAGCTTGGCAGGGTCGATGGTCGCATTGGCCCCGGTGAGTGGAATGGTCACGGTGTTCGTCGATGGTACTGAGGGCACCATCTTGCCGAGCCACGAGCGAATCGGAAAACCGAACTCGACACCATCATCGGTAACTGGCCTATCGAGATAGACGATAAATCCATTCGCGTCATCACACGTTTTGTCCTTGGTGAGCCACTCACGCGAGACCACCGCCGTACGTAGCACCGTGTTGGTCACGAGATTCCCAGGTGTGTTCTCCGGCACGACGAAGGTCGCGTTCGTGGCTTGCGCGATCGCCGTGGCGTTCGACGACGACGCGTTGATCGCGACCGAGAGGTCGGACGGACGCATGACAGCGATCACACTGTCTGGACGGAGCTGGACGTTGAGCGAGTTGAACCCGTTGAGCAGCAGATAGAGCACCGCCCACGCGGCCACCACCGCGACCTTGTCGACGCGCCACGCGTTCTCCGGGTGCAGCACAGCGCGGGCTGCAAAGCGCAGCAGCACGAGCTGCAGCGCCATGGTAGTGAACAGTTCGATGGGCTTGGTGAGCGCCGAGGCCGCGTTACCTGTGTACGAGTTGTACTTGTCCAGGATCTCCACCTGGGCCTTGGCGTTCTCGCGGGCGTCGACGGGGAGATCCACGGAGCCGATCTTGACACCGCCGCGGAACAGGAGCATTGATGCCGCGACGGCGCCGATCGCCACGAGCGCGAGCCCGACGAGCCGCCAGCGCTTGACCGCGAGGCTGACAGCGACCGACGGTGAGGCGCCGGGGTCGTAGCTGGCGTACGGAGTGCGCCGCGCGCTGCCGCCCGAGGACGAGATGGCGCCCGGAGACATCATCACGGGCAGGGAGATACCCCGTGACATGTCTTTGCTCGGTGGTTCGTTTGGCCGCATCGGGGGACCACAACACGAAATCTGGGAGGAACAACGGTGGGAGCCGCACACGTCTCTTTGTCGAATGAGCTGCCCACGAGCGCGCGGCCAGCCGCCCTTTGTAGCGTCGTTGCGTCGGCGAAACCCTTGATACTACTACTACGGTACAGAAATTAGAAATGCTGCGCAACTGGATTCACAGGCGGTCGAAAGAGATCTCTCACCGGAAATGAGTGGCTCACAACTTGAGAAATATCAGGAGCTCACACTATATCACAGCTTTTTACCGATTATCGTGCGATTTGGGCAACAGCTAAACCCGCGTTCTGGTCAATTAATGGACTATTTTTCTCTTTCTATCAAAAAAAGGGTGATATTCGTGAATATTGGCAGATACAACATGCAAGTCCAAGATCGGCTGTATTCATATCCATGTTGCGCATATAGACAGGACGCTGGCGGTCCACAATCGATCCACGAACCCACTGTCGCCCTTGGGTTCACATAGCCAGAACCGTCAGAGCTTTCCACGTCTCCATCACCCTCCGTGCGCGGCGTGGAGTGTTGTGGCTGCCATCGCCGAGGCTGCCGCGTGGACCGTCACCTCGAGCGGCTTGTCCAGCACGATGCCGGACGAGACCTTGTAGTGCCCGTCGTTCGGCGCCATCTCCAGACGGAAGCGCGCGAGCACGGCCGACACGAGCATCTTCATCTCGAGCGTCGCGAGGTGCATGCCGATGCAGTTGCGCGCGCCGGCGCCAAAGCCGAAGAACTTGCTCTGCGGCACGGCCACGAGCCGGCCCGTCACGCGGTCCAGGAACCGGTCCGGGTCAAACTGCGCGGCCGTGGGGCCCCAGACGCTCTCGAGCCGCGCCATCGTGTACGCCGCGATGCCCACGTGGGCGCCCTTGGGGATGAACGTGCCGTCGGCCAGCACGGCGTCGCGCAGCGCCTGCCGCGGCGTGAGCGTCATCGCTGGGTACAGCCGCATGGTCTCTTTGATCGCCGCCTCCAGGAACACGAGTCGGTGGGCCTGCTCGACCGAGATGACGGCGATGCGTCCGTCCAGCAGCTCGGGTACCTGCCGCTGGAGCTCGTCGCGGATGCGCTGCTCTGCCGCCGGGTGCTTGGCGAGCAGGAAGAAGAGCCACTCGAGCACGGCGAGCGTCGTGTCGCGGCCCGCGGTCACGAACATGATCGCGAGGTCGCACAGCAGCGCCGGCGAGAACTCGGTGTCGCCGCGGCGCATCGCGTGGACAAACAGCTCGACCATCGTGCGCGCTGCACTGTCTTCTTCTTCCTCGTCCTCGCCTTGTTTGTCGTCCTGAGCCGCAGCGGCGCTCGCGTCGAGGCTCTCGCGCACGAGCTCGAGCACGAACGACCGGATAAACGTCGTCGTCTCGCGGAACGCGCGCTCGGCGCCGACGTCGAGTCGTTTCTGGAGCTTCCAGAGCCACGTGGGCGTCTGCAGGCGGCGCATCAAGTGGCCAAAGGCCTCCTCGAGCGCGTGGTGGAGCGGCATCGGGTCCACCTCGTCGATGTTGAGCCCGAAGCCGAGCTCGGCAAAGTTGTGGAGCGCGAACGCCGAGAGCGCGGCCGTGAGCGGCACGGGCTGCTTGGCGTCCTGCGCGCGCTGCAGCGTCGCCAGCAGGCGCGCCACGTGCTTGTGCGTGACGGGCGTCGCGACCTCGCGGTACATGCGCGCCGAGAAGAACTTGACCGCGGTCTTGCGCTGGTGGAACCACGCGGCGCCGTCGGCCGTGATAAACGAGCCGCCAAAGAGCTCGTCCGCGAGCTCGCGCGAGAAGTCGCCCTTCCCGAACGCGTCCAGCTGCGTGCGCGTGATCTCCTCCACCGCCGCGGGCGTCGCGACGATCACCATGTCGGGCAGCAGCGGCGCGCGCTGGCGCCACGGGCGCTCGCCGCACGCGCGCGTGGTCTCGAGCACGTAGTCGTTGAAGCGGCGCGCGTTGCGGAGCACGGCCGGGAGGTCGCCCAGCAGCCAGTGCGCGCCGGGCGAGCGCGCCGGCTCGTGGACGCCCGGCGGCCGCGACGGCTTGCGCAGCACCAGCACGTGGAACGCGAGTGCGAGCGCAACGGCGAGCACACCGAGCGACAACGCCGACGATGACAACGCGAGGTCCAGCGGCGCGAGCATTATCGAGCGCTTAGGTGGCGAGCAGGAGTCGGGTGGGAAGGAGAGTGGTGGCGGCAGCGATGGACCGCCGGCACTTCGCCCTGGACGGACGAGACTCTCGTCCGTCCAGGGCCGCGCCGTCTTTCTTCCACGGATGCTTGCTGCCTGATTTGAGTTGGGCTGGGCGGACGACCCGTCTTCCTCGCGTGGCGTAGTGACGCAGCGTTGGTGGCGAGTTCATCGGTGCTCTGTCTGCCACAGGCGGAGACTGTATCAAACCAAACGACCTTGAGGGTTCGTCTAGTATTGGTGTTAACCAACGCGATTTGAACCAATCGACACGATCGAGCGCTTGAAGTTGAAGTTGCTCCAAGCAACGTGAGCCCAAATCCTGCCTTTCATTTTATAACGTCGAGTGTGGCGCGTCTGTTTGGTTCTCGCTCGGCGGCACCAGTCCGTTACGTTCGGGCAACCGCTGTCGCGTCCCAAGCAATCTCTGAATGATTATTCCCCGAGAGAAGGTGGCCCAGCGTCGTTGCCATGGCCCCAAGGAGAACGCCACATCCTCTAGCAGTCTCACCAAGACCACCCACCATTCAGCATCCCGTGGGGGCCACTGCGCTTCGCCTCAGCCCACACCATCAGCGCCTGCCGAGTCCTCGTGTATCGCGATGGGGACCGACGAAGTCCACCAAGTGCCGCGCGTCGCACGCGTGTGTATCGCCCGCAGAACGAAACGCGTCGCTAAGGGTCAGTCAGTGCACAAAGTACGAACGGAGTCCTATCACTCGGACGAGCGCCGTGGCGACTCCGACGACTTCTGTGCGACGGGCGCCTAACCGCAGCGTGATTGGACCACCGTATCAGCCGCTGTGTCGACGTGTTTCTGCCGACGCCGGAGCAACGCCGATCTGATGATCCCCGCCGGAAGGCGACGGCAATGATGGGATCGTAGCCAGTCGGTGCGAACGCGAGTCATGTCAATCAACGCAGGCGAGACAGTGCGACTCCTCGTAAAGCATCAACACGCCGAAGAGCTTCATGAGGAGAAGCCGTGTTGGAATGGGGTACTAATCAATTATCGGCTGCCATCGTCGAATGCGCTCAACGGTACCTTACCGGTGATTGCTTGTCGTCACGACGCGATGCGGGAAGCCTATTGCCACTGTATCTGGACTCCACCCGTCCAGGCATCGGCGATCTGGCTCATCTGATCGCCTCGACGGACAGCCGAACACAGACGGCCAGGACAATCCGACGCAGAAGCAGAGCCGAACGCGATCGATCACGCCCTCGAGTAACTCACTCGACGAGTGCGATCGGACGTGACTCACTGCGTCGCCGTCAAAACGCTAGCGCCGTGCCAACCGAACGAATGGGCTTCTCTACCCCCACGACGACGCCTCTTGGCGCCTCGGCCAAGATGACCTACCGCTTCCTCGGCGACTCCGGACTGCTCGTCTCCACGCTCTCGCTCGGCTCTTGGTTGACTTACTTCCCGGACTCGGCCAAGGACGCGTGGTACGACGTCATGAAGACCGCCTTTGAACATGGCATCAACTTCTTCGACTCGGCCGAGATATATAACGACGGCCGCGGCGATGCGTTCATGGGCCACGCGATCCAGAGAGGCATCCAGGAATGTGTGTGGACCCGCGAGGATCTCGTGCTCAGCGCGAAGATCATGTTTGGTACCGAAGGTTACTTCAAAGGCGCACCCAATGGCCAGGGCAACTCGCGCAAACACCTCGTCGAGGGCATCAAGTCCACGCTCAAGAAGATGCAGGTCGATTACGTCGACGTCATCTTCAGCCACCGACCCGAAAAGTTCACCCCCATCGAAGAGACCGTCCGCGCCATGAACTTTATCATCGACCAGGGATGGGCGTTCTACTGGGGGACCAGCGAGTGGCCGGCCCACGCCGTGAAGGAGGCCATCAACATCGCCGACCGTCTCGGCATGGTGCGTCCGATCGTGGAGCAGCCGCAGTACAACATGTTTGAGCGCAACAAGGTCGAGCACGAGCTGGTGGACTTGTTCACGTCGCACAAGTTGGGTTTGACAGTGTGGTCTCCTTTGGCGGGCGGTATCTTGACGGGCAAGTACAATGCGGAGATGCCGGCGGACGCGCGTTTGGCGGACCCGTGGATGCGTTTATGGGTGCCGGACTTTGCTTCAAGTGTTGAGAAGACTCGCAAGCTGGAGGGCATCGCATCTAAACTCGGGTGTTCACAAGCACAGCTGGCAGTGGCGTGGTGCGCGTCGAACCCGAACGTGTCGACTGTTATTCTGGGGGCGCGAACGCCTGTGCAGCTGATAGAGACCGTCCAGGCGATGGCGTTTGTGAGAGCCATCACGCCAGACGTCAAGCGCGCGATCGACGAGATCGTCCAGGTTGTGCCCAAGCGCACTTCCGCTGATGCGTTCTACACCATGCGGCAGCGCCACGTGCTGGGTATTCCCGTGGCGCCAGAGTCGGAAAGCGCAGCCGTGCTGGAGAGGAACGAGTGAGGACGTAGGGTAGCAGTGTTGTCTCTTTCAACACAGAGCGTGCAGCACCGAAGTGCCTATAGCTAGTGTACTTGTGACTGACCGGACTAATCGTGAGTACCCGTCCCAGCCCCATACCTCACACGACAGGTCAGTCGTGGTGGCCCGCCCCTGGCGGGTCGATGCGCCACCAACATGCCATTTGCTGCTGACCTTGAAGTGAGACCGTGATCAGATTGGACGAAACTGTGATCCCATGTGGGTTAAACATCAAATTTGAGCCAATCGATCACCAGATCATATGACTCAGATACCGTCGGCGCCCCACAAAGCCTTCTCCGCATCAACCCGTCGAAGACCACGCGCCATGACCGCCGACGCGGACGCCACGGCGCTGCTGTTGCGCGCCGCTGACGCGGGCGACGTGGCCGCCGCGCGGCGCGCGCTGGCGACCGACGGCGTGCGCGTGGATGCCGTCGACGAGTTTGGTCAAACGGCGCTGTGCAAAGCCGCGCTCCACGGCCACCTCGAGCTCCTGGACGCGCTGCTTGCAACGCGCTGCGACGTCCACGCAGCGTGCGACGCCGGCTGGACGCCGCTGGGCTACGCGGTGTCGATGGGCCGCACAGACGCCGCGCGGAAGCTCATCGCGGTCGGCGCCAACACCAACAACGTCGGGGAATCCCGCGACTCGGCGCTCATGTGCGCGATCCGCCATCAGCGGCTGGAGGTGGTGGACATGCTGCTTTCTGCGGATGTCAACGTGAACGCCACGAACGCTGACGCCGAGACGGCGCTCACGATCGCGAGCCACGAGAACCTCTGCGACGTGGTGAGGAAGCTGCTGGCGGCCGGCGCGAACATCCTTCACGTCGACTCGGACGGGGACTCGGCGCTCACGATCGCGGTGGCCGACGGCTACGAAGACGTGGTGGTAGCGCTGCTCGAGAAACGTGATACAGACGAGCAGCAGTTCAAGTGGGACCTGGGTCGTGCGCTGATCGTGGCGGTGGAAATGCACTATGTGGGGATCGTGCGGAGGCTCCTCGCTGCTGGCGCGCGCGTGGACGAGGGTCCATTTGCGGACGCCCACGACTGGCCGCCGCTGATCGAGGCCGCTCAAGCCGGCGACACCGAGCTCGTGCGCGTGCTGCTGGGCGCCGGCGCCGACGTCAACACAATCAACTACCACAAAGACACGCCGCTGACGTTCGCGGCGTGGAAAGGGTTCGCAGACCTCGTGGAAAGTCTTCTCGTCGTCGACGGCATCGCGCTGGAACACGAAGACGACGACGGCGACACAGCGCTCATGTGCGCGGCAGACGAGAGCCATGTAGACGTGGTGCGTATGCTCATCGCCGCCGGCGCCAACGTGCATCACGTCAACCACACCGGAGAG
>JAADWV010000888.1:0-10918 GCA_023336295.1 Pythium folliculosum
CCCCCCCCCCCCCCCCCTGCCGGTTTTACCGTGCCAGTTGTCATTGGGTTTTGAAGGGGTGAGCTTCCTCTTCAAGAGAATTCACGCGGTTGTGGAGTACCCCAACGGAGAGCGGTTCGTCCAACCAGAGTGGGAGCCAAGTCTCGTTTCGTTGGGGTACGTACCCCGAGCCGCACTAGCGCACGTTACAGCGCGACGCGTGACCGTCGCGGACGAAGCGGCAGTGACGGTGGGTGGCGCGGTGCGGTTTGCGGTCGATGAAGTCGTCGAGTTTGTGCCGACCCCACGCGCTGACTACGCGCTTGTACAATGACCTCCTCCCCGGAGCCCATTGAGAATGTGGACACGGAGGACGTGGAAGCGTTCATGGATGCCTTTGAGAGAAACGGGTACAGGCGCGTTTTTGGCTCTAGGAGTGACCAGGAAAAGCCACTCACTGTCTAACGCAAAATACACATGCTTTCTCCCTGAGTTTTCGTTTTTACACAGTCCTGTTTAGTGCATTAGCAAGCTCTGCATATCTATGTGGATGGCGTGCAAGGCGTACCGCCGTACGCCTAGTGGTTCGCTCAAAAAGTCACAAAACACCCAGTGACTCCCACAAAACAGTGCTCCACAGTGGGGGCGATCAAAAGCAGACACCTTTTGTAGCGATTTTTCATTTTTACACAATCCTGTTTAGTGCATTAGCAAGCTCTGGATCTCTATGTGAAGGGTGTGCAAGGCGCACCACCCTACCCTTAGTGGTTGTTCTGAAAAGTGACAAAACCCGTAGTGAAACGTAGTATTCTGGGCTCGAGAAGCTGTGGCATCGAAACCACAAACCTTTCTGAGCGAGTTCTCATTTTCAGAGAGTGCTACTTGATGCATTAGCTACGTATTGAAGTCTATATGGATGGCGCGCAAGGCGCACCGCCGCACATTTAGTGGTCTTTATGAAAAGTTGAAATACGCGCAGTCCATTTCTCTATTATGGGGTCTATAACAGGGGTCATCAAGTGGACAGACAACTCAGAGTCAATTTTCACAGAGATGGTACTTGGTCCCTGATCTAGGTCTACCTCTCTATATGGAACGAGCACAAGTCCCGTGTTCGTCGGCGCAATGGCCTTCGCGGGGTGCCTCCATTTACGAGGCAACCCCAGAGCGTGGCGTGTGTGGCAAGCGTGTCAAGTTGTAGCCATTCCTGACGCACATAAACAAGCCATTTGGGTCGCAGGTTGAATGCATTACCCGACCCGTCAACAGTCCACTAACCCCATACACCATGACACCCTAGCCCCCTCTCTCTCTCTGGTTTCCTACACTCTTACCTGTTTTTCGTTTTTTCTCTCTGTTTATAGGGCGTAGTCTGATCACATCGGCTGCCGATGACAACCGATGTGACGCTGATTACCCTGTAGACGTGGTCGGGCTCTCGGGTGTGCTCATCAACTAGCTTCAGCCAATCAGCTGATGGGACGAGCGTGCCGGCCCGCATCACCATCATCGGTAGAATACCGGTGAGGAACATGCTGCTGGAGTACTAATACAGGTTATCCTGGTCACCTCACCCTACTCTACGGGCTCGGCGCGCACTCACTTTACCACAGATCATTGTCTGCGCTGTTCGCTCGCTCGTGGTTGCGGCTGCTGCTCGCTCGTGGTCGCCGCTGCAGATCGCTCGTAGTCTCGCCGCTCGATTCCCCATGTTTGCACGGCGAAAGCTGCTACCCACCCACGGCTCGCTCGTTACAGCCATTGAGAACAATAACTCCGGCCGATCTCGCGATGTATGCTAAAGCACTGACGAGTACATCGTTATATTGGGTCACAACTCACATCTACTTTGTACTAGGCAGGAGATCATGAAGTGTTGTCGGGTCTACGATCGTATGGTCACGGATGCGTGCCAAGAGGTGGTTGCGGCGTGCGTCAAGCGCTCCATCTTGTATCGCTTGAGCATGAAGACCAACACGGGGCCAACGCAGTAGGCGGTACACTCGCGACCAACACGGGGCCAACGCAGTAGGCGGTACACTCGCTCGCTCTCGTGTAGGAGAGCAACGCCTCCTCGGCCCGCGCCCCGATGCGCATCACGTCGGACGCGCACGACGGCGACGAACGGTCCAGTGCGTAATCAGGTGCGAACGATCGCATCACTGCAGCCATCTGACGCAGTTTCGCTGACGTTTTATGGATTTCTTGTGTTCCCATAGCGGCGGAACCGTGGCGTACCAAGTGAACCACGCATCTCTCGGGTCCCTTGCGCTGGCTTTGCTAGTGGTAGATCAAAACGGCGCCGAAGAAGTCGACCAGACTTTTGTCAAAGCGGGACTCTGGTACGTCTGGTGTGGCGTCCAGACGGGGGACAACACCGCAGAATCCGCGAACCATGGTTAGGACATCCTCGAGCGCGGTCAGCGTCGGGATCCATGAGACGTCGGCGGCTCCCAGCCGCTCGGTATCTTAGCCACTTGTCGGTCTTCGCTTGTCGCATTAAAAATATAGACCAGCACTTTGACCACTTCCGATAACTGCCAACCGCCGCGATCAAAAATCCACGGAAGGCTGATGTTGGGATTTCCGTTTGCGGCTTAAGCTCCACCACGGCGGAATGAGTGAGAGCTGAGGTTCTCCGTCAGCCCTTCGTCCTGCCCAATCCCCCTCGCGACTCGCTTGAGCAGGCGATTGATGTACGCGTGGATCCCTGGCGCGGGTCTTGAGTCCACGCGCCGCGGGGCCGCTCATGGCCGGCGGCGATGTGTCTTGAAGCAGATCGAGCAGGGGTAGCTCTTCCTCGTAAATGAAGGCGTCGCCCGCGAGCGTAGCGCGCGGAAGTTGGCAAAAGGGGCGTGCCAACGGGATCATGTCGGTCATAATGGCAATGGCGAGGGTGTGGATGGGGCAGTCTGCCATATCCAACGACGGGAATATCGACAGGGCCTGCTCGAGCGGAGTCTTCTGGCGCCCAAAACGCACCCTCATGCAGCCACCGGGATGGACCGAGAATCTGTGCTTAGAGAGACCGTTCATGTCGGAGCTGCGCCCGAAAAGATGCCACATCAGAACGACAAGCGCGCTGTCCCAGTAGTCGTCGTCGCGCCCGCTGTACTGAGCGGGCGGCGCACGATCGACCCCAGATCGTGACGGGTGCGCGCGGGAGCGTGCTTGGAGGTCACAGGGGCCTGGCGCTTGAAACGCCGGTCCATTATGCCGGAGATCTTGGGGATCCGACGCTCGATCACGCGGTCCAAGCCAAGGTGCTTCTCGTACATGGCGTTCTTCACAGCGCCAAAATACAGCATGGCGGTCCCGTGGGCGAGGCTGCCACGGCTCAGGTCGCGACGGTCGAGCCGTCACGATGTGCGTTGACGCTGACGATACAACGTAGAGCGCCATCGGGACGACAACACCAGCGCCGATCATACTGAGCACTAGGCCATGCAAGCTGCGCCCGTGCTTGTACAGATGACAGTGCCCAAGCCCTCGCTCCTGTGGACGGCGCTCTGGAGAAATCGAACGGTTTGCATTCATCTCCGACCGCCAGAAAGGGTTGTTGAAACCTGTGGACCGAATGTTCCCTGGTTTTGGGCATCGGTACTGTCTCCGTCACATCGTAGAGAGCGGTGCGAAGGATGGAAGCGTGCTGTCTGACGACGAGAAGAAGCGTGTGTAAGAGATGACCGGAAGCGACTGTGAAGCAGATTTTAATCTCGCAATGGCGTCGCTGCGTAAGACCAGACCTAAAGCTGCAGCTTATCTTGACGGTATTCAGCGCTCACACTGGATGATGTATGCATTCATCGATGAGTACAAGACTCCGACGTTCGGAGAGCTGACGTCTAACCTGTCCGAGAGTGCAAATCAGTGGGTTGGGCGTGAGTGCGGGAGCTCGAAGCACCTATAGGCTTTCTTCACGTACTCTTTGAGGATTGCGATGAAATTTTCCAGGCGGTGGAACGAGGTTAACGCCTGGAACGCAGATCCCAAACGCCACGTTGTTGCTGATCGTCGTGCAAACTAGAAACAGAACAAGAGCGCAGCCAACAGTACTGCGTCGCAGCCAGCGCGTGCTTCTTCCGGCGCCACAGCACGCACCCGTTGTTTCTGCAACAATGGACGCAACACGACTCGTTCCTCGGTGGAAAGCAAAACAAGTGAGTGTTTTAGATGCCAGCAACAAGTGTGAAGTTGTGCCTTGCATGAATGGTGCGTACATGGTACGCTTCACCCTTGAAGACAAACCCGAATGCTACACGCACCCATGGAGACTAGTGGACGTGATTGCGAAAACCTGCAACTGTCACAAGCGACTGTACACGACACACGGGTACACGGGCAACAGCGTCTCCAGGACAATCCAGCACCTGGAACTGAGGACGACGAGTGCTCTCTTTTCCTCACAGTCGCTGGTACCACGAAGGACGATGTGTCGACGTGGAAAACTACGAAAGCGTGTCTCATGCACGACCACTACAAGAAGACCGGCTATACATATACCTACTTGGCGGAGGGTAGGCTCGGCTCGTCCAAGCGGCTTCGGGACAGAAACCATACGGTGCACGAGATAGCCCTGCTGGTTGAATCCGAGTTACTGCCTGCTTTCAATGGCGGTATCGTTGCATTGAGCGGCCAGAAACTCAACGCCTTTCTCAATCAGCATGGCATTAACGGGACTGCAACGACCGCATCGACGGCGCGCGCGATAATGACCGAGCGTCAAGATGGAGCAATGCTGCTATCAAAACCTCAGGTCATACGTTCAGCTTATGGAGGCAGCTAATCCTGGATCCGTCTGGAACTTTGAAAAGGAAGGAGAGCATTTCAAGCGGGCTTGCTTTTCCCTTCAGCGTGTGTGCGTGCGCGAGCGACATGCATCCCACTGGTGGGTCTTGGCGGTACCTATCTCAAAGGTCACATGCACAAGCACGGTTTATGGTTTATTCCTCACAGCCACGTCCAAGGACTATGAAGGCCACATCGTTGTCTTCAGATTTGCTCTTGCCCCCCTGTGAGAGCTACGACGACGGGGAATAGTTTCTTATGCAGATGAACGCCGCGAGTGCCTTTCGCAGTGAGTAGGTGAAGAGCGAAACGATCCATGAGGTGGAAGGACGTGTTGTCGGAGCTGTCCGCTAGCACTACCTCGTCCACGGCATGTCGCGTGAGCTGGTGCAGCTCCAGGAATCTCTCAAACGATGACATAGCGGAGCTGCGTCCTTGCACGGTGTTGGGGTTTGCGTAGCGTACAGTTACCATTCTGCTTCGTTGTCGTCGCTCTGGGGTTTGGGGCACTGACACAAAGGAACCCCGCATGGGTGTTTCAAACACCACTGTATAGATTTATTAAAACAGTGCTCTGGGTGATGACAAGACTGATTAAAACAGTACCCCACTCGACTGTATTGACTGATTAAAAACAGTAACCTACACAGGGTACTGCCGGCGGATCCCTGTCACAAGACCCTGAATGATGTGGCTTTCAGGGCCTTGGCTGGAAGTACCACGAGCGCCACAAGCACTCGTCCAGGTAGCCGGCCACGATCTTCTTGCTCATGCCGCGCGCGGCCTTGATGCGTTGCTTGATCTTCACTTCCCAGAGCCCCTCGATGCTGTTCGTGTGGGCTTCGGTAACCGGGTCCTTAAAATTCTTGTCTCGTCAATTTCAACGACATGGCCAGCCCCACCAATCTACATAAACATCGCAATCGCAGTCAGTACGTTCATAAGCTGTAAAAAAAGTAGCCGACGCACCCTCATGTCGCATCGGAGCATTTCGGCCGAGCACACTTCTCGCGCGTAAGCGTACCACTGCCCGACGGTCGTGGGCGAGGCCTCCATCGTCTGGGCGGCGATGAGCACCGGCGTCTCCAGGCTCCACGCGTACAGGATCTGGATGAGCTTCGAGAGCGACGCCGTCGAGCGGGCGAAGAACGAGCTGGTGAGGACGCCCCGCTCGACACGACAGTTCTGGCGGTTGCACCGCCAGCGCGCCCTCCCACTACGCTCGCTCAGGGTCATGGGGAGGGTGCACTCCGGGCACGCCATGGTGCTGGTGACGAGCCCAACGCTCCGCGCCCACGAAAGCGCCGAGGTCTCGCTTGCGCACGCCGCCATCACGTTCCGGTACGTGAAGGTGGCGTTGTCGCGCACGTCATAGTCGTAGGAGACGACTGGGTCCGACGGCACCGTCACGGTGAGGGTGCGCGGTTGGCGGGCAGGGGCAGTCGGCATGGCTGGGGCGGCTGGGCAGGAGGAGTGTTGGAGGGAACTGGAACTCTGGAACTAGGCGGGGATTTGAAAATGTGGGGTCAGACTGGTTGGGCAAGGGGGCGGGAAGCGCGCCATGGAGGATGCTGAACGAAAAGGGCGGGACGGTCCAAGTTCAAATGGCAATCAATCTAGACAGTGGTGTTTAAAACACCCATGCGGGGTTCCTTTGTGTCAGTGCCGGGGTTTGGTGATGTGTCTTGCGTTCAAAAATGGAACTCGAGGAGATTCACAAAATCATTGCATTCCGCAGACAGGCGAAACGTGTGGCTGTTCGCACCAGGTCCGAATAGTCATCGCTTGTGTCTCGTCTCGCTTTGACTTGGATTCAGTATGCTTATTGAGCTGCAGCCCATCCATCCGGATACTCCTGGCTCGGACATGTCCGTAGGAGGTACCCCTACTGACTCTAGTGAACACCCAAAGGTTATACTCTTATGATTGGCCAAAACGCTGTTGACGAATGCAGCTTTGGCTAAAAAGACTTTAGCTGCTCGTTTCCAATTGGGCGCGGCCGATCGGACGATACTCAACTGCAGTGTCAATGATATGTCCTAGGGTTGCGTTTACGCCCCAGCAGCGTCGCTTGACAGTGAAGTGGCACTGGTTGGAAGCTCGGCGAGAACATCGGCGAACCCAACTACTCTATCTACGATGTCCCGGTCAACGGCCGACTCACGTTCATCCCTGTCAACGAGATCCACACCCCCTGCTCGTGTTTCGCCGTACCTGCAAGGCGTTCGTACTCCCACGCGAGCATCCGTCGCCCTGCGGCAGTCCACGTCTTCGACGGCAACACCAACTCGTGTTTCTCTTTACCCACAACGCCAGAGGACGCCGACGAGACCCGACAAGATGGCTCTTGTCGGCGGTGTCGCGACACCACATCCTCCCGGTGACACGCCCGCGATCCGCTCAGATTCAACGCCAGGGGGGCCTGCCGGCCTTCGAAACCAGTACGAGATCACCGTTGATCCAATCTTCAAAAACTTTGTGAATCAACAGGAGAGGTCCAGTGTGCCACTCGCCCCGTTTACTGCAAGTGGTTCGTCTATCCAAGAAAAAAAAAGCAAGTGCTTTGAGACGAGTTCAACAAGCATATTGTCTCGATGGCGGTGCGCGTCGGGGCGGAGTGGGAGGTTGCTGAGAAATGTGCAACGGAATGGCACCGGTCCCTGCAGTTCAAGTACGCAACGCACGTAATCCCGGAGGACGAAGACTGGAGCCGCTGGCTCGTGACCCATCGCGGGAAAAAGGGTGTGAAGCTGCTCATCTATACTTATGGTGTAGCCGTCGCCACAACCAAGGACAGATGCGCGTTCGAGGCCAAGCACATGACCCCTGCCCGAACCGACCGATCTGGGGCTGCAGCGGATGGGATCATCCAAGATTTGGTGACTCAGCTTATCGCGCAGTGGGACTCGACGTTTGATGCCCGCGATGGAATCCGGCGTATGTGGGCCAGTTATATCGCTCGCAACCCGAACACCTCGGCGTGGGCGAGAGCGATCCGTGAGCCGCCTCCGCAGTACATTGCTGAGTTACTGCGGTTGGCGGAGAATCCTGATGAGCTGGAGACAAGACAGGCGCGTGCCTCAGTTTACACAGCGATGGACTGCGTGAACGCAGGTCTGGAGGATGTGAAGGCTCTCCGTGAAGCAGGGCATCAGTATAAATTATGCATAAACAATAATTTTCTAGGGGTCTCGTGGAATAATTGATTTTTTCGGTTTTTACGCCTGGCGTAATTATGTATTTTCCAACCGCGTGGTGGCGAATAATCTATGGCGGGAAACCATCCGAGACAACTTTGGTGGAGTGGGGACAACGGGTGGCCCCGGAGACCCCAGGCCAGCGCTTCGAGTGAGCGAGGCGCAAGACGCGCTCGCTGCTCCGGACAGCGCTCTTTTCCCATTCAGTTTCTTCTACTGTACCGCTCAAGCTCCCACCGCTCCCGCTCCGCCCAACGTCCCACCATGGTCCGCATCCTCGCCCCCGCTTCAACGCGCCGCGTCTTCACGCAAGAGCAAGTTGCTCGGTTCTTCTTCTCCCCGGTTGTTGATGACACCGGCGCCCATACGGGGAGCTGGCGTTGTCACATCTGTGCTCGGAAGTACCGCCAGGAGCAGGGCAGAGGGTACACCAACCTCGTTGCCCATCTCAATGCTCGTCATGATGGGTACATGGACCGCCTCTCTGAAGCGTCTGTCTCAGAGGGAGGATCCATCGGCGAGTGGGTGAGTCATCGTGCCACTGTCCGCTACGGTCATGTGGACATGACCGTCGGAGCTGGCCTCCCGTTGGCGTTCGGGCAAAACCCCGTCATTCGTCGGTACGTTTGTCATCTTTGTCATCTTAATTTCGACTTTTGGACCGCATTTCATCAAGTTGCGTACTCTAAACCAGGCTGCCCGTCTCCGGTACGTGGGTATTGCTGGTCGATTGTCCAAACTTTGTTTATTGACTTTTGGTTTTTATCATTTTTTAGGTTCCGCACGAACCTGCGTCCGGTCACCAGACAAGACACGCGCTGGAGCTCGACGTTCTCGATGCTCCTTCGATTTTTATCTCCGGGAGCATCTCGACGGTGAAGATGACGCAATCGCCGATCTTCTCCCATCGCCTGCTCGGCTCAGAAAGCTCAAGACGCTGCTCGATCAGATGAAACTGATTGAGTCAGTGTCTAAGCGTCTGCAGGCTGACGGTGTCACCATGAGTGACACCGCGCGCTCTTCGATGCGCTCATCGATCAGTTCCCGATGTTCGAGCAGTATCTTGGTGAGTGTCTGTGCTATGAACGTGCTAGTGATCTTTTTAACGATGTGATTGTGCGCCAGGCGCAACATCGAGCATCGTGGCGGACCCGGCGTTTGAGTCCACCATCGTCAAGATCCAGAGCGGTCGCCCACTCAGTCGCGGTGAGAGAAGCGCTGTGGCGCCGCTCCGAGTTGTCGGCGGCAACGAGAACGGCGTCGATGACGATGACGTTGGATTCGCCGAGCGGGTTCTCAAGCGCGCGAAGGTGACGGCACAGCCGGAACAATACGTCCTTGTTCCGGCTGTGTTGCCAACTTCGAATGTTGCGGAGCGGCTGTTCAGTATGGCGCGTGCCATGATCGGGTTGGACCGCCATTCGCTCCAACCCGTCATGATGGAGGCGCTGCTCTTCCTGAAGTGCAACCGCGCGTTGTGGAACGTGCACACTGTGCACGGTGTCTTGGAGGAGGCGGACTAGACTATGCAAGTTGTTCCCCTAAATATTGGTTCAGGAATATGCATTATTGATTTCCATTGGTGTCAACCTCCCTGAATGATGCAGGGAGGATTTTTCTCAAAATCTACGGAATACGCACAGACTGAAGCCCTGCCGTGAAGACTGGGCCAACTTTGGCCGGCGCTTGGACATGTACGAGAACAGTCTCCAAACGAGAAAACGTACGATTGAGGCGCTCGGCGCGGATCGGGCGCTTCCTGCGGCCACGGACGTAATTGATCCCCTGACGTGCATTGAGAATGTGGAAGACGTCGAGCATCTCTCGGGATCCCTGTGAATACTCGCTCCGTCGAGTATCCAAACCGAGTTCTGGCCCGGATACTGGCGAACACATCCACTCTTCGAGTAGGCAAACTCGCGACAGTACGCGACAAACTTGACTCGATCGAATGTCCCCTCCGTGTCGTAAAAACCGAGACGCCCTTGGACACCAGTAAATGCCAAATCGAGATGGGTGGCTTCCGCTGGAAATCTCCTCGAACAGCAAGTTTTTTTCCTTTGGGGGCGTATCCCCTCCGACGCAGCATGCCACGATCGTCAAATGAGACTTCGTCGAGGAAAACGAGGTTGCAGTGCGCCCAGTCGATGCCGCTTAGCTCCTCGACGAACCGGAATATATCACGCTCCTTGATGTGCATTGCGCGGCGCTCCAACACCTTCCACGTCAATCCGAGCTCGTGGATGATTCGCCAGATGGTCGAACGCGATATGTCCATGTGAAATGCCTTCTTGAGCGCCGCTTGGGCCTCATCGATGTAGGACATCGGCTGCTTGTCGTAGAACGCACCCAACCACGCCCTGTGATCTTGGTTGAACTTGGTTGCAATGCTCCCACGGAATCGTCCGAAAGTGCCGGTCCTCTCGTACACACGTATCCAGTTGGATATAGTTCTTTCCGTCTTGCTGAACACGCGCGCAAGCTCTTTCCTCGTGTAGCGATGGATGTAGTACGCGTACAGGCAGTGGAGAACAACATTTGGACGGGCATGTTGCCGTGTTACTACGTCCTCCATCGTGTGGACGACAAGGCTCGTTGCGTGCGTCTGCACAAACAAAGAGAAATATCAGTCACACCTCACTGGCACACTAGCGCACGTCCAGTCTCTCCCCGACGTCACTGAGCGTGGCGCTTTGAGCTTACTGGTTACCGATGCTCTTGTGCGTTTTCGCGATGTTCTCACTGCGTGAGCGTTGAACTGGATTTCCAGAATTGGGGAGCTGAGCTGCTTCAATCCGGAGAACGAATACCGCTGTTTTGCTTGTGAAAAGTGTGTAGTAGATAGTGTTGTGTGAAAATCAATTTTCAGAGGTAAAGTGGTACGCCCGTCTAGCTCAGTCGGTAGAGCGCTGGCCTTTTAAGCCAGTGGTCGTGGGTTCGAGCCCCACGGGGGG